>CAMXCT020000366.1:160000-170000 GCA_947184155.2 Cladocopium goreaui | reverse complement strand
ATGTCAGCTTGATTGCTAGCCTCGAACAGCACCTGGAAGCATTGTTAAAGTATGTTAAAGCCATGTCCTGATTTCTATGTTTAAGTGAGAGGTCAGCTAAAGATTCAGGCTAAAGACTGCTAAAGCTTGTTTCCGTGAGGACTCTGGAAGACCCCAACCCGCCGATGGTTTTGAGAGAGCTGCAGGCAAGATGCAGCTTTGATGTTGCCGGAATATGCTGGAATCATGTTACAGACGTGAATAGAGGATAATAGAGGATCAATTTCAAAACCCAAAACGTTCGCAAACTTCAATTTGTGTACATTGTGGACAAACTTGTGATTTTGTGGACATTGAGTTTCATGGCTTGGCAGAGGTTCGAGAGGGGCCGAAGAAGCAGAGGATGCCATCGGTCAAGCCTTGCCGTCAAGCACCAGCTTGCTGCCGGCAGAGGTGTCAGGAGCTTCATCTTCCCAAGCTGATCAGCCAGAGATCACGGTCCCAACTCTGGTACCAGGTATGGTGAACAGTTTAGATGGCACTCAGAAAGAGCTTGGTCCAAAGTCTGGCAGATCGCCTGAAGCTTTGGACTGGCAAAGCTGTGATTCCTCGGATAGCATGGAGGCGGCGCATCTTCAAAGGGTTCAGAAGTCCCAGAATTCGACGCCCTCAGACGACTTGGTGGATTCTCGTTCGCCTCAGCACAAGGGCATCAGAATGTCCTTGCCGCTTTTGGCGGCTTGTCATTTTGCAGGGTTTTGACATGATTTCACTTCGGGCTGTGCGTGCAAATTTGGGGTATGGCACTTTTCATGTTCTTTTTGTTTGGTTTGGTTCTTGCCCTTGCCCTTCCGCGGTGTTTAGAGGCACCAAGCGCAGGGAATTGATATTATACTACCATAAGATCCCTTTTCATCTTTTGCCTTGAAGACGTATGTCAACCGTATGTCCTTGAAGCGTTAGTCAACCATGGTAACTTTGGCTAGACGTCTTCATGAGTTTGAAGCCGAGGTGGGCCTTGAGGATCTGCCTGAGACTGTTTGGGATGGCGTTACAAGTCCTGGCCGGGCCATGCAACCCCGACATGCAGGTTTCCTGACGAATTTATACACATTTGACAACATGACAGCTACCAAGTGGCTAGCAATTGCCGTTTCAGTCATGTTTCAAAGCAGTGTGAGAATCTCATGTGTAAAACAGAATTGGAGACAGCTAGGCTCTAAAGCGGCTGGATTTCCAAGTGGCTCAAATTGTGAGGAGGACGGTCCGAACACAGTTCTCTTTTGTGGCCAGTGCTAACACTTCCAGGTTTGCAAAGAATGCGGTCACTGTTGGTGACCGTTGGTGACTGTTGGTGACTGTTGGTTTCGACCCCGTCGGGTTGGCTGAGTTTCTTGCGCGGGTCGTTTTTTCAGATGTTTCTAATCGTTTTCACATTTTCTCACAGCGGAACTTTGTGCAGGAAGGGTCACCTGCCAGCGGAAGCATTTCCTTCAGAGAAAGCGCAACTGCGCAGGCGCTTCTGTGGACCCACTCTGTGGAGTGTTGGGTCCTTGTTATCTTTGTTGGGCCTTTCTCCCTTCTCACATCTTCTCACCCTTCTCCAGCACAGCTGCCGAAAGCTTATGAAACCTTGGAGCATCATCAAGCTCAAGCTTGCACAAGGGATACTTCGGATAGTTGGATCTCAAGGATATAGTTTTTTTGATGGGCAAACGTCAGGTGCAAAGGTTTGCATCACAAGGATTGTAGGAGTTGCTTCTCGCAGGTGTCCTTCGGAACTCAACCAAAAGTGGCCGAAGGCAGGGTGTTCCTTTTCCCTCTGGTAGAGAACATCAAGTTCCAACCACTCAAGAGCTTTCAAAGGCGTATCAGGTTCTCGACCCTTTGCTAAACACTTGCTCTTTCTAGCGTAGAGTCTAGATCCGCAATCAAACCTCTACTACTACACACATCTACACATTTCAATTCGAAGATTTCGAAGATTTCGAAGATCGTTTTGCGCATTGAACCTGCCGCCTGCGGAGGTGCAAAGCATCCAGACAAGACAGATCCGCTCCCTTGCAGTACACTGCTTGGTGACTCCTTGCGAAGTTTGTCCCCAGCTGATCAGCCAGAGATCACGGTCCCAACTCTGGTACCAGGTATGGTAGCAGCAACTCCGAACAGTTTAGATGGCACTCAGAAAGAGCTTGGTCCAAAGTCTGGCAGATCGCCTGAAGCTTTGGACTGGCACAGTTGTGATTCCTCGGATAGCATGGAGGCGGCGCATCTTCAAAGGGTTCAGAAGTCCCAGAATTCGACGCCCTCAGATGACTTGGTGGATTCTCGTTCGCCCCAGAGCAAGCGAAGCAGGACACACAGTCCCACTTCCAGATCATCGTTTGTGCTACCAGTGGCTTGCTTGGTTGTTGTTGAGCTTGTTCCTTTTCAAATGCCAACATTCTGAAAGGAGATTTCAGGAATTTCTGCTGGATTTTGAGTGACGGGTTTTTGCCCCCTGCACAAACACTTGTTTTTTTGAGGATAATTGAAAGATCTTGAAAGAACATGTCACGAAAGGTAGCTCCAGTGGTGCTTCCTTGAGTTTTGCTACCTTGAGTTGGTGCTACACAGCCAACTTTTACACAGAGAGGCTTTGCTTCCCCTTCTTGATCACCTTCCTTTCGTGTTCCCCCTCTCAAGTTGCCAAACACGTTGATGTCAATGGTGTTTCATGCAACCGAGGTGGGAGTTGAGGATTTGCCGGAGGCTGTTTTGGATGGGGTCACAAGCCCTGGCCAAGCCATGCAACCCCGATGCAGCAGTTGCTTCGGCCAGACTTGTTCTACATTTGTTGAGGTTTTGGGGTATTCGCTGCCGGGTTTGAACTACAGGGGTAGGCCGGTATGCCCTTGTACCATCTTGCACCTATCATCACAACTCACTGACGTAACGCATGTGATGCATGTCTACAGTACCGGTACTCTCAAATACTACATATGAGCCGTGGGCAGTGCCAATGATGATATGTTTGTTGCTTTGCAGTGCTGAAACAGAGCAAACCCTTTGGGACTCTGAGAGAATTCTTTCAGCTGCTTTATACGGCTGGAAGACGGTTTTTTCCTGAGCCTTCTCAGCCAAGGCTTTTCTGGAGTTGGAAGCACTGACAAGGAAAGCGCTGGCCCGGTGCTTCCAATACAGACACGTCTACCTGACAGAGGACGTGACAGCCAGCCTCGTCCTTTATCCGATAACACACAGCTCGACTTGCTGAAAGCAAAAGCTGCAAAGCCTTCTGAACCGGGCTCGGATTTGTCGCAATCGCCCAAGCCAAGTGAAGCTTCTGCTTCCAAAGCATTCTCTCCAAGACCGGAGTCTCTCAAATCTGAATTGCCCAAGCCGGCAGAATCTCCCAAACCTGCTAGTTTGCCTGAAAAGTCACCTAGCAAAGGGGCCTCGAAAGGACCCGCCCCACCCAAGGGGCCGAGCAAGGGCAACAAGGGTGGCAAGGGTGCCAAAAGCAGCAAGTCCGCTGAGGCTTGGTTGCATGATTTTGCTGTGCCGTTTTTTCCCAAACAGTGTGTCCACACTTAGGGGTTCTTACGGTAGGAGTAAGGGATTACGGTGACATGTTGAAGTGCATTTCGACTGCGCAGGCTCGCACAAAGTGTGTGTCCACGTTCTGGGCTCAATCTGGGCCGCAGCATTTTTCCTGTAAATTTCAGTATAAAGTGGCTCTTGTGAAATGTTGAAGTTTGAAGTGCATGTTGACTGTGCAGGCTCGCGCAAAGTGTGTGTCCGGGCTCAATCTGGGCCGCGGCACTTTTCCTGTAAATTTCCGTATAAAGTGGCTCTTGTGACATGTTGAAGTGCATTTCGACTGCGCAGGCTCGCACAAAGTGTGTGTGTCCGCGTTCTGAGCTCAATCTGGGCCACAGCATTTTTCCTGTAAATTTCCGTATAAAGTGGCTCTTGTGAAATGTTGAAGTTTGAAGTGCATTTCGACTGTGCAGGCTCGTGCATAGTGTGTGTCCGGGCTCAATCTTGGCCGCGGCATTTTTCCTTTAAATTTCCGTATAAAGTGGCTCTTGTGAAAGGTTGAAGTGCATTTCGACTGCGCAGGCTCGCACAAAGTGTGTGTCCACGTTCTGGGCTCAATCTGGGCCGCAGCATTTTTCCTGTAAATTTCAGTATAAAGTGGCTCTTGTGACATGTTGAAGGTTGAAGTGCATTTCGATTGCGCAGGTCCTAGATCTTGGGATCAGTCCTCCTCCTCGACATCAGCATGCTCAACATCATCATCTTCCTCCTCCTCAACATCACCATTCTCAACATCATCATCTTCCTCCCCATTCACATCATCATCGTCAACATCATCCTCCTCCACCTCATCTTCCGCATCATTAGCCTCCTCCATCTCATCTTCTGCAACATTCTCTTCCTTTTCCTCATCCTCCTCAACATCATTATCTTCCTCCTTATCAACATCATCATCCTCCAACTTGTCCTCCTCCGTTTCATCTTTTGCATTACCATCCTCGTCCTCATCCTCCTCCACACCATCATCCTCATCCTCATCCTCCTCAACATCATCATCCTCCACATCATCCTCATCCTCCTCAACATCATGATCATGATATTGATCATCGTCATCATCATCATCATCACCATCATCCTTCTCAGCATCAACAACATCATAAACAAAATCAACATCAACACCAGCATCACCACCAGCATGACCATCACCATCATCATCATCATCATCACCACCACCATCACCATCATCATGATCATCATGATCACCATCATCATCATCATCATCACCATCACCATCACCATCATCATCATCATCATCATCATCTTTATCTTCATCACCAACACCAACAGCAACACCAACAGCAACATCAACATCAACATCAACATCAACATCACCACGACCACCACCACCACCACCACCACCACCCCCTTTACCACCATCACCACCCTCACCACCCTCACCACCCTCACCACCATCACCACCACCACCACCACCATCATCATCATCATCATCACCATCACACCATCACCATCACCATCATCATCATCATCAACACCATCATCATCAACATCATGAACATCAACATCACCATCGCCATCACCATCATCATCATCAACATCATCATCAACATCATCATCATCATTATCACCATCATCACCAATATCGTCATCATCATCATCATCACCAACATCATCATCATCAACATCATCACCAACATCATTACCATCATCACCCTCATCATTATCAACATCATCATCAACATCATCATCATCATCACCAACATCATCATCATCATCATCATCATCACCATCATCATCAACAACATCATCATCATCAACATTATCTTACATTATCCTCCCACTCCCCCTGCACCGTTTGGGGTCTCTTGCCGTGATAATTTTGAAGAGTCCATTTCTTGTAAATACCTGATTTTGGCCTGTCGTGTATAGCTGAATTTTCCAAACAGATCCAAAAGAGAGGACGCAAGGACCGAGAAAAGTGCCCGCATCATGCTGAATTTTGGAGTCTTCAGAATTCTTCAATGTACTGAGGTAGGAGTTGACGATTTGCCGGAGGCCGTTTTGGATGGGGTCACAAGCCCCGGCCAAGCCATGCAACCTCGACGCAGCAGTTGCTTCGGCCAGACTTGTTCCACATTTGTTGGGGTTTTGGAGTATTAGCTGCCGGGTTTGGACTACAGGGGTATGCCGGTATGCCCTTGTACCATCTTGCACCTATCGTCACAACTCACTGACGTAGCGCATGTGATGCATGTGCACAGTACCGGTACTCTTAAATACTACATATTGATCCGTGGGCAGTGCCAATGATGATATGTTTGTTGCTTTGCAGTGCTGAAACAAAGCAAGCCCTTTGGGACTCTGAGAGAATTCTTTCAGCTGCTCTTTACAGACTGGAAGATGGTTTTTTCTTGAGCCTTGTCAGCCAAGGCTTTTCTGGAGTTGGAAGCACTGACAAGGAAAATGCACCTGGTGGACATGGCTCAACCCAGGGTGAGGGCCCAGTGCTTCCAATACAGACACGTCTACCTGACAGAGGACGCGGCAGCCAGCCTCGTCCTTCATCTGAGAACACACAGATTGACTTGCTCAAATTACCAACCGCAAAGCCTTCTGAACCGGGCTCGGATTTGTCGCAATCGCCCAAGCCAAGTGAAGCTTCTGCTTCCAAAGCATCCTCTCCAAAACCGGAGTCTCCCAAACCTGAATCTCCCAAACCAGCGGAATCTCCCAAACCGGCAGAATCACCCAAACCTGCTAGTTCGCCTGAAAAGTCACCTAGCAAAGGGGCCTCAAAAGGATCTGCCCCACCCAAGGGGGCTAGCAAAGGGAAGGAATTTTGGCTGCATTGATTTTTTTGTGCAAGATGAAGTATGATACCAGTGGCAGCAGGGTGTCAGTCATTTCCCATCCAGTCGTAAACAAGGACAACAAAGGCAAGGGCAAAGCAAAGGCAGAACCCAGGACTGAAATCGTGTGTTATGACTGTTTTGTGAGTCCAAATATGTCCAATCTCATAGAAGTGCAGCAAGTGCAGCTGTCATTTTGTAGATTGTTTGATGGTAGATTTCTTCGGCGGAGTGCCGGCCGGAGGAAACCTGACATTAAGCCAGGGGTGCAAGTCAAGCGGCTTTTCTGGAATTCTTTCCGTGTGGATAGCGAGCGCAACACTGTTTGGAATGAGATCGACCGAGAAGGTGCACGGCAAGTTTCTATGATAACGCTCAGGAAAAGAACACAATCACTGAGAGAAGACTTTCTAACAACATGGCGGCATCAGAGGTGTTCATGACTCTGAACAGTCTTGACAAAAACGTGCTGCATGGCATCTGTGCTGCACTCATGGCTGTCAAATCATGTCACACTGCACCGATCGACGTTTTCCACAGGTGCTCCGATCGACACCAAGCAATTGGAGGCAAGTTCCAGGAAAGGGCGCCGATAGGATGATATATCCACATATGTATGTATATATATATAGACTAAGATATCTAATATACCTAACATATCAAAGATATCTGATATAATCTAATAATTATCTCTAATTGTAATGTATGACGCTGTTCCTCAATTTGATGTCTCCCATAAAACCGTGGCATCACGGTCCAAGATGGTTAAAGGGCAGGACAGTCGGAGAATCCAACCCTTCTACTCTGCCAATAAAAAAACCTTAGTTTCCAAGTCCAATTTGAATGAGAGTGGAGCTTTTGCCTGTTGAGACATGTTGACATTTTAAACGACACAACCCTAGGACGCTACAGGTCACCAGGTATTCCGTGTGCCATGGGAGGTGCTCTTTTGCGATGAGCCCGGGAAGCGTTTTGCTTCGCCGAGTCCGGAAAACACTGAGCGTCGGAAACTAAGGATGGGACCGCCAAGTGAATGTCCAAGCATGTTTTAGCGATGTTTCACATTGTTTTTACATTCCAAACGTAGAAGTGTGACAAGAAGGGTGACAAGAAGTGACGGATGGTGATGTTCAGTGACAACCTAAGGAGTGAAGAAGATCCAGGTGTTGGACGCGCAGCGCCGTCGCCAGGTCTGTGTGATGCTCGCGCGTTTGGGGCTCTGTGACGTCCCTCGGGCTTTGCAGCAGATGGATTCAGCGTTGGACAGCGAGCAAGTGGAGCTGTTGCTTATCAACTTGCCCTCCGAAGATGAGATGAAGCTTCTACAAAGAGCCAAAGAAGAACATGTCATTGATGACCTGCATGTCGCTCGCCCAGACGTGGACGCGTGGACGTAGATGAACTTGTATCAATTGAGCTGACAAACATGGAAAATGAGCTGTGGATGGTGGAGAGGTTCAATAGCTGTGCAGGTACGATTAATCTTTAAGTCATTTTTGATACATTTTCAATATTTTCACTGTTGCCATATGTTGCCCAGTCTTGTTGCTTTTGGATTGTAACTGTGTCACTGCATGAGAATGGTTTTTCTCCAGTGCCGAGGTATGGGACCAAGCCGAAGAATTCCTCCTGAATTTCATTAGCGTGACTTGGATGACTTGGATGACTTGGTTCGTAAAAATTGTGGAATTTCTTGAGCCGATTTACAAGGGCACCTTTCGAGATGACATGCCAACTGATTTTAGGTACCTCAGTTCGAGCTGCGACTGCGTGCATGGCATTTCCAAAATACCTTTGAAGAGCGTTGGGAACCCTAGTGAGCAGATTTTCCAGTTCCTGCTGCACAAGTCGCTTTCAACAGAAAGCTAGTTTACGCCCAAGTTTACGCATTTGGCCCAGGACTTCTTTTATTTTCTTTTATTGAAAGGGTGCAGTCTAGGAACTGCAGTGGGCAGCTTGTGAGGCTGCATGCATGAATTTGAGCAATCTTCGCGTTACCAGCAGTGAAAGTGCCAGACCGAAATAAGATATGGATATCAGATGTTATGGGTCAAATTACAAGACTTAGTCTGACTTAGTAGCTTGGGATCACAAATTCTGCCCATTCTTATCAGAACGCCCGTTTCGAGCCAAATTTTGACCCATAAGATCCCAGAACGGCAATTGTGTGGTGAGGCTTCCAAACGTTGGATGCTGCTGTGCGCTGCGTCGCCCAGGGCTGCCAATCAGTGCTGACCTCCACCTGTATTCGCCACTTGGTGACCCATAGGAGTCACATGGAGTCAAGTGGAGTCACTTTGAATGCTTTGCTCAGCGTTTGCATCAATCAGAAATCATAATTGATCTTGACCCACAGCTTCAAAGGGCATCTGAATCTAAATAAATGCCAGTCAATCATCAACGTTGAGTTCTTTTCTTCGTACAGAGAAAGAGAAGGATGGCGCAATGCTTTGGCTGTTTTCCCGCTATATCAAGAATCAAGACACTGAAATTTCGCCAGATTTCGACGCAACAAGTACTACTTTCCGCCTTAGACGTAGCTATAGATTTTTTGTCTAGCTCTGGCATGACGCCGTGGCTGTTTCTTCTTCGCTAGTACTTGATAGGCCAAGCTCTGGTTCGACAAAGCACCCTGAGTTTCAACATGTGCACAAATTCGCACAGGCCATTTGCTTGGCATTGTTTTGTACGTTGGAAACTATCTGAATGGTGGTACTCCTCGTGGACGCGCAGACGGCTTTGCACTGGACACTTTGGTCCTCATGCGCACTGTAAAGATGTGACTTGGAAAGATCCTGGTAGGCAGGGCATGGCAGGGCATGGCAGGGCATGGCAGGGCATGGCGGGCAATGGGAGATTTCATGACATTGCGTGAGGAATTCACGTGGTCGATGCCACATGCTGAGTGATGCTGAGGTCACAGGGTGATAAAGCAGGCAGCCTGGTGGACTACATCACTGGTCAGATGGAGCGCGTCTACCCAGGAGATCTCCACAGAGTCTTTGCTCCTGGAGGCTGTGTGGCGACATGCGACCACTCATCATTTGTACTTCAGAATGTAAACGAAACAACTAGTAAAACAGTTGGTATATGTTGGTATCATCTTAAGAAAAGCCAAACCATGGAAACGGAAACCAATCTGTGTTTTTGAAGGGCTGGAGCTGGTTTGTTGGAAAGAGTTTCCATATTTTAGAGCTTCGCACACCGGCGCTGCCATAAGGGTTATGTATAGTAGTGTGACCTATGTGACCTGCGCGCGCGCAGGTGCAGAGCACAGTGTGATATTCTTGTCATACCGTAGCTTGTAGCCATCTTACCACACCTATTTTTGTCGCATTTCTGTTCTTGTTCTTGTTCTTGTTTTTGTTCTTGTTCTTCTTCTTTTTCTTGTTGTTGTTGTTGTTGTTCTTGTTCTTGTTCTCGTTCTTGCTACACAGCTTATTTGCATTTTTGTGGACCCTAAAAAACGTCAAATAGGCGGTGTTTTTGCGTCTTTTTTAAGACCCTCGGAGCAAAAAAACATCGTCAATGCTGATGTTTTTTGCGCCTGGGAAGCCCAAAACCACGGCATTTACGACGTTTTTTGTTGTTGCATCCGGTAACACAAAATACAATATTTAAAGCGTTTTGCT
>CAMXCT020000366.1:127500-157500 GCA_947184155.2 Cladocopium goreaui | reverse complement strand
GGCCGGCGGGGTCGGCGGATTAATTGTAACCAATTCCAGCCATTCTGAACCTATGGTAGTGCATGGTGCTGTGGATTTCCATCCTTGCCTCTCATGCCACATTACATGTCGCACCCGCATAGAAAATCACGGACACCTGTTGAATGATGAAGCTTTCACCCTGTCCTCTGTGACCCTTTTCCCCCTGCAAAAACACTAACTGACTCTGAAACGGAACGTGAAGCAACCTGGCAAAATGAACACAAATTGACGAAATTATCTGAATATGAAAAAACATTTCATTTTCTAAACATTGTTGAATCATGCTGAAGCAGTGTTGAATCCATCTCCGAATCCAATGAATCTCTCCCATGAATTGGAAGAGATTTCCAAAAACCCGGTGAACATATGTTTTTTTGTGTGTTCACATCTCTCCAAACATCTTTTCACATCGTGTTCACATTGTGTTTGTTTTTCGTGTTCACATGACATTTTTTGACATTTTGATTTTCGGCGAGGCGACTTCGAGCTGCTGAAGGCGGCGGCGCGGCACAAGGCGCCCGATCTGGCCGAGGAACTGCGTTCCTTCCGCGCCACGGCGGTGCCTCGACGCGCTACCCACGGCACCGGAAGAGAGGTCAAATACGGTTCAAACATGTTCAAAATGTTCAAATTCATTCTTTTCGATCTATATCTACATTGTTATAATAGCTATTAGTCGCTATTGATGGTTAGTTAGTTATAGTCATTTGTAGTTATAGTTGTATAATTCTTATTGGTAGAGTTAGACCGTATACAATATGATATATCTCTAGATACAAAAAAATATCGATGTATGAAGTATGAGGTCAAGATCAGGCAATTAAACATGTGAGGGTAAACAGAGGGTAATATTGGGAGAAAACTGACAAATTTTAAACATTCACAAAAAAAACTTAAGTTTTGCATGCAAACTGATGGGGGATGCTTCAGATGTTCAGATGTTGTACTTCAGAGGAAGAAGGCACACGATCAATGACTTTGGAAACCGTTTTTGCCGGTCATTGTGAAGCGATACCTGTTCGAATGGGCACATGCTTTTCAAAGTCTTCCGCCAAGATGAGAAAAACCTATGAAAGATATGAACAGATATGAAAAGGGCTGAATGCATTTTGAGCATCGGGGCATGGCTGCGCCAAACACCAACAGATTCTTCAGGAGGGATGTCGTCATCCTTTGTGGTAGTTGCTGTGTATGAATCAACTCAGGAACAGGTGCTCACGAAGCTCAATTCTCCAGCGAGTGCCTTGTCTCGTCCAAAGCCAGGTACAGAATTTCTAGGCTTTCTGCAGCTGTTTGTTCAACTGCAATCCGATTTTGATCTTTTTTGGTGGATCATCATTGAAGTTTGGTGAAACCTTTTTGGATGTTTTTTGATTTTTTTTTGAGGTTTGGAGGATGACTCGCTACAGAGCTGTTGCCAGTGGCTGGAGACGCGCCGGGACATCCAGCTGAATGGTCTTGAACAAGAATTGCGACAGATGGAATCCAGTTACGAAGAAATTGTGGTGTGGTTCCACATGGAGGACTTCGGACTGTTCGGCTCAATTCGGCATTCAAACACGGTGGCAAGATTTGATGTCAGGGAGTTTCTTTCAAAAGATCAGCTTGCATGTCTATGCCAGTTTGGAAGCGGAGAGCTGATGTTTCAACATGTTTCAAAATGTCAATCCTCACCAATGCCAGGAAAGCTCCAAGGCTCTAAGATCGTTTGTTGGTTTTGAGATGTTTCGGGATTTTCCTCCCATTTTGCATTGTCCCATATTGTCCCGAATAAACTCCCGCGTAACGTCCCGTGTGAATTTTTCAGGACAAAGGCATTCGCAAGCCAACGGATGAATTCTTTGGGATCTGGTCAAAGTTCTTAGCGGATATCCAGACCGCACTCAAGGCCATGTCCTGGGACGTCAGATGGCTATCGGACGGCTATGTAACGGATGTAAGGAATGTATACTGCATACGAATGTAGTGAATGTAACAATAGTATACAATAGTAATAGTAACATTGTAGTGGGATGAGGGTGAAAAAGGTGAAGGGTTCGTTACAAGCATTCAACCATTCCTTATTCAGAGTTTGGCGAGCTTGACGCAGGAGTGGCTGTTTTAAGAAGTCATTGCAAGGAGCATTGCTATTTCTCCCACAATCATGTTAGCACGAAGTGTTCCTTAGGGTGACGTGTACTGCAAGACTATGTTTTTATATCTATATGTCAAGCTTTACTATTGTCTGGTAGTACGCAGGAGTAGGATTATCAATCACAAAATTGACTCCTTTCAGCCGCATATATACTTATATACATGTATATATATATATAATATACACATGTATATACTATGTATATATATATAATATATAGGCCTGTCACTGTTTGTCTCTCTCTCTCTCTCTCCTCTCTCCTCTCTCCTCTCCTCTCTCCTCTCTCCTCTCTCCCTCTCTCCCTCTCTCCCTCTCTCCCTCTCTCCCTCTCTCCCGCTCTCTCGCTCTCTCTCTCTCTCTATCTCTCTCTCTCTGTCTCTCTCTCCATGACTATTATTGTTTTTTGTTGTTAATTGACAATATTGTCTTTGCTATGTCTGCTTTCCCTCGAGGCTTCAGAAGAGCAGGCCCTGAAGGAAAAACGAAAGAACTCCATGCCCCGACGCATCTCCATGGCGATGAAGGACAGAAAGCAGCCGAGTGACAGGCAGCAAAGGCAGAAAGGTGAAGTGGTTTAGAGATCTACTGGCAAAACAATCATGCACACTACTGGGCACCTACAGATCTTTCTGACATGTTTTTTTCCCTATCGATAGTCTATTGTTGCCACTATTGGGCACCTACAGATAGTCTATTGTTGCTGGATGTTATAATGATGTGACATCGTTTCCCACAACATGCAGAGCTGTAGAACTGTAACAGAAGTGTAATAGAACTCCGTAGAACTCGCAACGAGAGCGCCAGCCGAGTCAGCCGCCCTCTCCAGGAGCAGCGTAGTCGCCGCAGCTTGACCCCTCGGCGGAGCGAGGCACGCTGTCAACGCACAGCCATTGAAAAACACATGGATCCGGTAGGATCCGGTAGGAACGGTATGGAACGGTACGAAATTCATTCTTTGTACGGGATTTTGCAGACCCCATATCTGGTTCAAAAGTCTTCGTCGTAGACTCCGCATCTTATGCCTCGGTGTGGAGACTCAAGAACATCATGCTTTTGCAGCAAGCTCAATTTTGGGCACGAAAACCGTTTGTGCTGCACTTCAATCCGAAGGCAACGACATGTCTGAGACACATCCGAAAGCTGCAACTGCTTTCAACGACAGCAACCTGCTCTGCTTTGCTTCCAACACTGCAATGCTACAACTGCTTTGAAAGGGCGTGCTGATGAGCAAATGTGGGGAAGACTAAAAGCGGCTACCTGTACTTGTACTGCCACTGTCCTCTGAGGAATCAGAACTTTTCTGCCCTTAGCATAGTGAAACAGGTAGAAACAGAATGCCTCGGACCAAATACAGCCTGGTTCCTTCAAAGCCGCTGAATTGAGAAGATGTAGCATAGTTTAGACATGTTTCAACCATTTTCAGTTATTTTCAATGCATCCAAACGTTCCAGACGATCAAAGATCAGTTTCTGATTTCGAATGACAAAGCATTTTTGGCAGCGCGGCCGTCCGCGCAGATGTGCGCAGGCCGGACTTTTCCGACCCATAACTCACAGCTCCGACGGTATGTCGCGGCAATGCTCAGAGCCTTGGACGGGATCTGCATAGACCGCCATGACCTCACCAGCCCCGGATAGCCCCGGATAGCCCCGGAAAGTGGGAAAAGATGGGAAAAGTATGTGGGAAGTGTCCCTGGACCAGCTCCACGTCATGAAGCCGCCAGGTCAGACAATTTCATGTTGCGCAGCTAGATGAGATGGTTCGATCATGTGATCACATTTGATGGTGTTTTATGATTTTCATGACATTGTCATTCCATTGTTGCGACACAAAGTGCAAGGACGCCACAACTGAAGATGTGGATGGACCAGAAGAAAGACAGGGGAAACCACCTTTGCCCAGTGAGTCAAGGGCACGGAGAGAAGTTGTTTCTCTTCAACCGGACCAGGCGGTTGTTCCTGATAAATGAACAAAATGAACATAGCATAGCATAGCTTCTGGAATTCACTGGGTTGATACCAGACGATCAAATGCAATGCATTTGATCCAGAAAACAGACTCTACACATGCCATGCAAGGCTCTGAACATTTGAACACAAAGCTGATAGAAAACCACAGAAAAAGCGACTCGGATCGGATCAACCCGATCTGTTTCAGTCTGGCTGCAGAGATTTTCTTTATAATTCTTTGCAGAAGACGCTGTGTGCCAGTGCTAGCTCCCTTGAGCTGCAAATCCGCAAAGTGCATCAAAGTGCTTCATTTATGCCACGCTGCCGCAAAGTGGCACCGTGATGACCTTAAGATGTTGAAAAGCGAGCGCCGAGCGGCCCAGCGGCCGAGCGTCGAGCGCAGCTCCAGATGCCCCAGCCATGCCCCAGCCGTGCCCCAGCCGTGCCCCAGCCGTGCCCCGACCATTCGGCAATTCTTCACATCCTTCAGCAACTGCCAAGAATTGCCATTGAGAATTGCCGCTTTGTGTTGCTAAGTGTGAAAGTGTCAGCTGTAGCCACATTTTTCCTTTTGCCTACATGTGGTGAATGTGCTACTAAAGCATCTGCACCGCTATTGTAATGGCTCAGGGACCCCTTTAGCCAGCTGTCTGTCTAAACAGACTTTTAGGCCACGTGTTTGCTTAGCGCCATAGTGGTGCAACCGGTGACTGCTGCCTGAGAAGACTTAGGCGTGGAGCAAAACAACTGAGGACCGATTTGCATCTCCTAGTTGAAACGTTGCCAGTGTCACACCGACACTGGTAGCGGAGCGCTGCCTGTGCTCCGTTGCTGGCGGGAAGCTCTTAGGAGCTGGACCAGTGGACGAGCCGAATTCGCTTCAGGGAACCTGATAGGTGTGTGGCTGGCACTTCAACTTGGACTTCGAGATCGCGATCTACCTGGTGACTTCTTGGACCCACTACATCCTTGCCTTTGACCTCACGGACATCTGCGGCTGCTTGTTTGGTGGAAGCGGTGTTCTTTGACTTCAGGCTGGGCAGAGTGGGCGACGCAGATTGACAGCTGTGGGAGTTGCAGTATAACCCATTGCTGTGGGAGACGCAGAATTTCCACACCATCCTTGCTGCGATGGACGACGGCAAGGGATTGCAAGTGAGATGCGCCTGGGATGGAGACCCTTCGACATGGGTCGACTATATCAGAAGGGTCAGACTGACCTATGAAAAGACCAGGCACCGCAAAAGGAAGTACCTGGGTCCGGAACTGGCCGCACAGCTTACCGGCCGGGCCTGGGTGGTGACGCAGGAGATAGACCATCGAAGATTGGTCGCCAACGACGGGGCGGGATTCCTTGTGGAGTTCCTGGAGGAGCGCCTTGGACGAGTACCAGTTCCTGATGCTGGCACGAAGGCGGAGGAGCTCTTTGTGAAGATGCGCCGACCGGTTGGCATGACAATGGCCAGCTGGTGTCACAAGGTTCGAGAGACCTACAGAGGCTTGCAGCGAGCCCTGAAGCGTGCGAGAAAAGAGCAAGGTGATGACATCACCTCGGCACCGCCTGAGTCTCCAATGTCAGGAGGTTCAAGACGTCGAGACGCTGCCCCTTCAGGGCCTACCTCACCCAGTTCCTCAAGGAGAAGGTCTAGCAATGACGCCACACCTCAACCTGCTGTGACACCCACTTCACAGAGACCTTCACCAACATCTCCGATGCCTGATGGTGGTGATGCACCGCTTGGGAGAACGGACAGCGAGGTGGAAGCTGAGCTTGAGAGAAAAGGGAATTGTCGTGGTGCTCAACGACGGCGCCAAGCTTCAGACTCTGACACGGAGACGGAGGACATCTTGGAGGGTTTGAAGGTTTGGGATGACCTGGATAGCCATCTTCCTGATGTTCTACCGCCTGAACTTCTGGGATGGTTGATGTTGAGGAGGTGCTCATTGAGTCCCCAACAGCGCCTCAACATTTTGTCCACGGTGGGCAACTCTTTGAAAGCTGAAGACATAGAACGTGGACTTCGAGGTGCTGAAGAAGAACTCCGTCTGACCGAACGAGAACCTCATGGAAAAGGTGGTGGCAAGAAAGGCCGACCGGTCTTTTGGATGGAGCAAGGTGGCGAGTGGGCTCTTCTCAACGCGATGGAAGAGGACATGGAGGATTGGCTACAAGACGCACACTGGGTGGGAAGCACATCTGACCTTGCTTCCAACTACGGCGTGCTTGGATCTACATTGACCTCAACTTTGCCAAGTTCCTCTGGTGGTGGCGATGGCGATGGCGCGTGGTTCCAAGATTTGGATGGCAGCTACTCTTGGTGGGACTTGGATGCTGAGTCTGGGGAGTACTACCACCAAGATGCAGCTGGTGCGTTTTGGGCATGGAGCGACTGGGAGACGATGCAGTTCCAGTCCTACTTTTCTGAAGATCAACAACGAGAACTGGCTGACGCCTATGCTGCCTATGAAGGGAAGCTTCGTTCCTTCGCTGACTCAAGGAACCTGGTGTACCAACGCCAATCCAACAGAGGATTCTACCCAAACAAGGGTAAAGGCAAGAACAAGACCAAGGGCAAACCGAGACCAACTCAGAAAGGTGGCAAAACGGGTTCGGCAATGGCAGCCGATGCTCTTGCTGTGGGTACCCCAGGGTACACTGGGTGCTTCATCTGCGGC
This sequence comes from Cladocopium goreaui, assembly GCA_947184155.2. NCBI lineage: Eukaryota > Dinophyceae > Suessiales > Symbiodiniaceae > Cladocopium > Cladocopium goreaui. Next base: position 150,720 of record CAMXCT020000366.1, on the reverse strand, counting down.
TCCAAGGATCACGAGTTCAGATCCTGTCCAAAGAGGTCGCAGTCAGGCACCAAGTCCAAGGGCAAGGGCTCTGGCAATGTCTATGTGGCGCAGGCGTTGGGGGACCAGCACAGCTTCAACGTCGACGGCACGAGGAGCATCTTCTATGAGTTCGACATCTGCTGCAGCGAGTGGTGCAGCCCCTGTGAACATCTATACGGTCCATGCTGAGCCTGACCCCCAGTTTGACATCCCAGGTGTTATCTCTGAGATGGTTGGACATGTTTCTCAACCTGATGTTTCTGGTTTTGCAGTGATTGACACTGGTGCCACGGAAACCATCACATCCTTGGAAGCCCTTGAGTTTGTCATCAACAACCGAAGACAACGATTTGGTGTAGAACATGTACAAGTGATAGATCGCCCCCAAAAGGTTTTTCGTTTTGGAAACGGCCAAACTCAGACTTCAGAGAGCTTTGTTTTGATTCCTTAGACCATGGGCACCTACCAGATTTTTGTCGGTGCTTTTACACTTGATGCCCCAGGCGTACCACTGCTGCTGGGGATCCGTAGTCTGAGCAAGTTAGGGGCCATCTTAGACTGTAGCAGAAGTGTCATGGTTCCCAAGTCAGTTGATGCAACGTTGATGATACCTCTGAAAAAGTCCCACACCGGTCATTTGCTGATTGACTTGTGTGACAACTGGCTTGAGGGAGGTTCCCGGATCTTTTACGGCGACAATTTGAACGTCTCTGAGAAAAAGATCGCTTCAGCTGCTTCATCGTCTTTCATGGTCAATGAGATTGAAGGTGACATAGGCATCACTCATGAAGGTTCACGAGGTTTTTCAGAACATGGAGGGCATGACACACATGTTGCAGCTGCACAGCCGTTGGAAACATCCGAAACAGTTTCAGCAATTTCATCTTCCTTTTTGAGTTTGATGAGTGAGAATGAAAAGAAAGATTTTGAAAAAGTGGAGTTGGAAGATCAGAGTGAATGGTTAGCTGATTTGTTTGCAGTTCGTTCAGAACGTCTTGGAAATCCATTTGAACTGCAACCCTCATCTTCCTCTTCCGCTGCAGCTGCCGACAACCAGGACATGTCCCTGAGGACTCTAGCTTGGTTAGCAAGTGCCCCTCTACTTCTCGCTTCGACCAGCCTTGGCCATGTCGTCCAGTGGAACCAAGGTGAAGGAGAAGACCACTGCCATGAAGACCGGGGACAAGGGCAAGGACGAGAAATTCGATTGGTCCCGGCAAACGGGGCCGGATCCGCGAGATCCAAGGAATGTTGGCCCGCCGTGCATGGGCAGTCACGACCCGGCTCGCCCGGGCCGAGGCTCTCCTTCAGGGTCGAACGCCCACGGGTGCTGGACGGCATGCAGCCGTTGCAAGATGCGCCTCATGTACGTGCCCGCGTTTGGGGCACATGCCCTGACACGCAAAGCCGGTGCCTTGCCGGCGGATGTCGAAAAGCAAGTTCAAGAACTGGGCAACGAGGCAGCCTACGACTCCAAGCTGCGGGACAAGGACATCGGCCTGGATGCTGCGGAACGAAGCTGCATGGCGAAGCTGGAGAAGATCAGGGTTCAGAAGGCCGAGTACCACAAGGAGAAGAAGCCCGAGATGGCACAAGGGCCGATTGCCCCACAGCCAAAGGCGAAGATCCCGCCGACAGCAACGGTGGTGAACTTGGAGGAGGCCGACAATGCAATGCTGCCAGGCCGAAAGGGACGAAGAATGGAAGCTCCAGAGGAGTTGGAAGCAGCACAGCGGGAGGAGGTGGAGACGGAGAAGTCCTTCACCATGGTGCCTCCTTGAATGAGGAGATCTTTGTGACAAAGTATGAGCTCATGCCGGAGAATGAGACCCACGATGAGGACGCCACTGACTATGACCAAGCGTCGGAAGAGATCTATGTCACAAAGAATCTGGCTGACTTTGAGTCCAAGCGCATTCACCTGTCCTTGGAGGAGTACTTTGAAGAGTTCGACGATAACGTCTTCGAATGTGGTGGCCTACGTGAGTGCGACATGCTGGACGTTTTGGAGCTTTGCTGCGAAGAAGACAGCCTTTTGACGGCGACTGTCTTGAAGATGGGTGGCAAGGCTGAACGAGCTGGACTTTTCAATGGATGCGATCTTCTCAAAGAATCTGGACGCGAGAAGGTCAAAGAGATCATCCGCACCAGAAAGCCTCGCTGGATTTGGGTGTCATACCCATGTGGCCCTACAAGCCCTATTCAGCACCTCAACGAGATCACCGATGATGGTTGGAGGAAAAGTATGAAGAGACGCCAACGACATCGACGTCTTCTGAAAGCTGGCAACGACATTCTGGAAGACTATGCCAACGCTGGTGGCAACGTTGCCTGGGAGTGGCCTCGCTATAACGAGGGTTGGAAACTCTCGGAAGTCAGAACCTTTTGGAACAAGTTCGACTACATGGACCACGACTTCGACGGCTGCATGTACAATCTGAAATCCGTCAACGGCTACCACAAGAAGCCCTGGCGACTGAGATGCAATCGCAAGGGAGTTTTCCATGCGATGGAGCGATGCTGTGATGGAAGTCATCGTCATGATCCTTCGATGGGTGGCACGGTGGCTCGGAAAACTGGCCTCTACACCCCACAGATGTGCAGCCTGGCGGCCAAGATCATGCTGTGCTACTACATGACTGACTATGCCATCTTTGGTGCCGAGTCCATCGTGATCGACAGGGAAGCGCTCAAGACTATGACAACACAGGAGCTTGAGAGACTGTCCTTGACGGTGCTGAAACTTCATCGTCGATGCGGCCACCCAAGCAACAGAGCTCTGGTGAAAACACTGGCTGCGAGAGATGCAGATCCCAGAATGCTTGCTGTGGCCGAACAATTGAAGTGTGATGAATGCCAAGAAGGACAGCTGACAAAACCTTCGGTGGCAGTGTCTTTGGAAAAGGAGGAGAAGATTTGGAACACGATGCAAATGGACGTGTTCTTCTACAAGCATGGCAACAACGTTCACCACTTCCTCATCATGCTGGATGAAGCTTGTGGCTTTGCAATCTCTGCCGAGCTCCTGGTGCACACCACGGACATCCATGCCAACGTGGACACTCCAAGCGTCATTGAAGCTTTGGAGGGATCGTGGTTTCAATACTTTGGCCATCCACGACGCATCAGATGCGACTTGGAGGGAGCTTTTCGTGGCCGAGAACTGGAAGCCTACTGTGCCGATCGTGGCATCGAACTTCTTCAAGTTCCAGCAGAACATCACCAAGCAACTGGCGATGTGGAGCGCTTCATTGGTGAACTACGTGTGAAGGTGGAAGCCTTCCTGAGAAATGAGGATGTGCCTGCGAGAAGAGCGGCCTATGCTATGACCTCGGCCCACAACCATCTGGCTCGTGTTGGAGGATTTTCTCCAGCCCAATGGGCCTTTGGACAACAAGTTGACAACCTCGACAATGTGGCCCTGCACTCCTCAGAAGGCACCGCCGGCCATGCGATGTCAGAAAATCTTCAACTTCGCTTGAAGGCTGAGAAGTTGTATCTTGAACTCCAGGCCAGAGCAAAGATCTCCCGAGCTATCAACAGCAAGGGGAAATCCACTGTGAGATTCTTGCCTGTTGACTTGGTCTACTACAAGCGCTACAAGGTGCCATCTGACTATCCTGCTCATGAGCTGGTCGATCAGCCCAGAATGAGGATCAGCCGCTGGTATGGCCCTGGAAGAGTTCTTGCTAGCGAGACCAGAGTTCAAGAAGAAGGTACCCGACGGACGGCATCTTCAACCGTCTAGATTGTGGCCCAAGGGCGACTCAAGAAATGCCATCTGGATCAGCTGCGGCATTCCAGCGAAAGAGAACGACTCATCGCGGAACAAGCCCCAGCAGCCACAATGCCATGGACGTTCAACGCCCTGGAAAACCTCATCCAGAAGGGTGCCTATGACGACATCACCAACGACTTCCCTGCCACCAAGAATGCGAACAAACAGCAGCGGAAGGCTCTGAGATCTAGAACTCCAGTGCCCATGCTGCGTGAGAGAAAGGATGAAAGACCAACAACTCCCACACCAAGGGAGATGGCAGTTCCAACCTCAACTGCTGCCTCTGAACCCCCAGAGTTGGGGATGATTCCAGCGCAAGATCAACTACCTGCAGAGGGAGAACAAGCATCTTCCTCAACCTCTCATCGAGACCCAGATGAGCAGCCAGTGATTGATGGCTCTCGACTTTTGATGGACGTGGACTACAACCCGCTCAAGCGCATTGGAGGCCAAGATCAACGTCCTGGAGACGATACTTTCCAACGACGTCGACGACAACATGAACTACAAGAACGACCCTTCCATGTGCAGAAGCGTGAGTTTGAGACGGCCATCAACTGGTGCACTGAGGCAGAGAACGACTTTGTCTACGGCGTGGAGATTCCAATGCCGGAGGATGAGAAGGCATGGCGAAAGATCCTGAAGAACCCCAGCAAGTTCACGGCCAAGAGCGTCCAGAAGGGTGCCGAGATCTCTTGGGGAAAACTTGATGGAGTTCAACGAGCCGCCATGCAGGAGGCAAAGCTGGCCGAGGTGCACCAATGGGTGCGAGAGGAGGTGTGCCAGAAGTACAAGGGTATCATCCCATCTGGCCGACTGATGAAAATGCGCTGGGTCCTGACGTTGAAGAGCACCTCAGATGCCAAGACAGCCAAGTGTAAAGCACGCATCGTGCTCCTCGGATATACGGACCCAGATATCGAGGTATTAGAAACCTCAGCTCCCACACTGACAAGAAGGTCAAGACAATTATGTCTGAACCTGGCCTGTGCAAAGCGCTGGAGGCTTGGAAAAGCCGACGCAAAAAGTGCCTTTTTGCAAGGCTCAGACAATCAGAAGGTCAGACAGATCTTCGCTATCCCTGTGCCCGAACTTGCTGCTGCCTTGGGTGTACCTCCAGGAGAAGCTGTACAACTCCTGAAGGCCGCCTACGGCCTCGTGTCAGCGCCACGAGAGTGGTTCTTGGAGGTAAACCGCGTGACCACGGAGGATTGCGGTCTACGCCAGCTGAAATCAGATCCATGCATGTGGGTGTTGGATGGTGAAACCCCAGGATCCGAGCCTCGAGGTTTCATAGCCTCACATGTGGATGACTTCTTGATTGCGGGCGACGAGACCGACCCTACATGGCGCAACTGCCTGGAGAAGTTCCGAGCAGCTTTTCGCTGGTCACCCTGGGAAGAACCACCATTTTTGCACTGCGGCGTGGTGATTGAGCAGCGAGAGGATTTTTCCTTCCAGCTGGACCACTCCGAGTACTGTGGCGAGATCAAGCAAGTGGAGATCAACAAGAATGTGGAGGGCGTCACCGCTGAAGAGATGTCCCAATGCCGAGCAGTTCTCGGAGCAGCGCAATGGCGCGTGTTGCAGACAGCACCGCAGCACGCTGCGAAGCTATCCTGGCTTCAGAGCGCACTTACAAACTCGACATCAAACAAGGACATCCTGAACCAGGTGAATAAACTATGCCGCGAGATCTATGCCCAACGACACCTATCAGTTCACACGAAGCAGCTCAACGTGGAGAAGCTTGCCGACCTGGCCATCGTCTGCTGGACAGACGCAGCAGTGGGCAATCGCCCTGACTTGTCATCGACGGGAGGCTACATAGTGGGTATGGTCTCCAAGGAGATGCTCCAAGGTCAACGTGGCTGTGTCAACCCCCTGTCTTGGAGGAGCGGCAAACTTCCAAGGGTGGCTCGCTCGAGCCTTTCAGCAGAAATACAGTCATTGGCCGAGGCGAGCAGGAGCTGATGATGCTGCGAACCCAGTGGGCTGAGCTTTTGGGCATCCCTGTGGATCTTCGAGCACCTCACTTTGCTACGAGCCAGATCCCTGCAGCCATGGTGGTGGATGCAAAGAGCGTCTACGATGCGGTGCAGAAGGGCGAAGCTGCAAGTGCAGCTTACAGTATGAAAGAAAAATATGCTGCGCTCGAACTGATGAGCGTAGCTGAGAACCTACGGTTGCAAAACACACCCCTCCTTTGGGTGTCGAGTGATGCCCAGCTTGCTGATGGGCTCACCAAATCAGCTGCACAAGAGGTCATCAAGAATTTCTTGATGCGAAATCAAACTTGGAATGTGAAGTTTGATCCGCAGTTTGTGGCGTCGAAGAAGAAGCCCAAGGAAGATCGCATGACGCAATCATTGCCTGAGACATCTACTTCCCCTACTGAATGGGCAATGAGCGTAGTCCAAATGCTTCAGCACACTCACTCACCTTTCGGCAACAGCCTTTGGGGTGTGTGAAAGTGTCAGCTGTAGCCACATTTTTCCTTTTGCCTACATGTGGTGAATGTGCTACTAAAGCATCTGCACCGCTATTGTAATGGCTCAGGGACACCTTTAGCCAACTGTCTGTCTAAACAGACTTTTAGGCCACGTGTTTGCTTAGCGCCATAGTGGTGCAACCGGTGACTGCTGCCTGAGAAGACTTAGGCGTGGAGCAAAACAACTGAGGACCGATTTGCATCTCCTAGTTGAAACGTTGCCAGTGTCACACCGACACTAAGCCATTGGCCTTCGGCAGCTTGGAACTTTGGTAAGAGAGTAAACAGCAACTCTGCTAAAAGGATCTAACTTCGGCAGTAGGATGTTCCAGGATGTTCCAGGACGTTTCAGGATGTTTCAGGAAAGACGTGTTTCAGGAAGGACGTGTTTCAGGAAAAAGGTGTTTCAGGAAGGCAACAGCAATTCATAGAGCACTGTTTCATCAATATCGACTGTATTGATGATTTACAGAATGCAGGCACAGCTTGGGCTAGCCCAGAAACCAAAAACAGCATTGAGCAAACCTGAAGTTTTTGCATAGCTTTGCATGGATTCATGGCCCGCACAAGAGGCCAGCTGTTCTGCCTGCAGCACTTGTTGTGACATTGGAAGCAGCCGGACTTTCTTTGAAGAGGGCCTGCAGTGCATGCAGTATATTTTGTTTCGATCTTTGTGCTCGAACTGCAGTACGTGTTGATGATTGCGGAGACTTCCAGCGCATTAGAGAGCAGTGCAGAACATGCAATGTGTGAAAGGTATCAACGGATACCAAGGGATATCAATGGATATCAATGGATATCAAGGGATATCAACAGATATCAAGGGATATCAACAGATATCAAGGGATATTAACGGTAATGTGTTGATTTTGGTGTTCATTCCGTGTTGATTCTGTTGGCTCCTTAATCACAGCAAACACATTTTGCCCAGCATTTGGTTACTATACAGGAGTTCGTTCTTGCGCGGAGCAGGCAAGGTCAGCTGAATACGGTCGAGCCGTGAAGCGAAGCAGCGTGTAGGTTCCCAACTTGTCAGTTTTGGCTTGCAGCCTCGATAGCGCATCCGGTTTTGCGTGTAGAGGGTAGCGACAAGTACAAGCAGCAACAGTAGCAATTAGGAGTGCAGTTTTGGGTAGGTCAGATAATTTGTCCAGATCAGACAGTTTCAAGGGCTTCTGTAATTAACAATCTACTTGGCGAGAGTTGCAACCACCACAATGGCAAAAGTGAATGTCAAGACAAGGCTTAAAAACCGAAAGAAGCACGAGCCATGTTCCTGTTTCAGGGATGCTCCAGTGCGAAGTTGTGGCCTGCAAACATTCTTGCGGTGGTGGTGGTGAACTTAGTCATTGCTTGTCTCATCATTTCGGCAGTACGCAGTCCGGGAAGCTGTCGAAATATTTCTGTCCGAATTGAGATTGTTGGTCTCATTTTTTGCCTAGTGTCCCATGGGATGATGATATATGATAATGCCATGACAACATGTGTTGAAGACAAAGACGACGAGATCTCTTTGTGGATTTGGGCAATTGCTCACATCATTCAGTCCACAGGATACTTTTTCCTGGTCCAAGGGGAGATCAGGGAATGCAGACAGTCCCGAAAACAGTGCGAGAAAGCTGGAATATGGCTCTTGTTGTCTGGCTCGGTCCTCGAGCATGCCATTCCTGTGCATGTAGGCACTCGACAAATTTCTTTCCGAACATTGATGGATTCCGAGCATGTCAAAACTCTGAGTTCCCTCGTTGAGGTGGTGGCAATGGTGTTGTTGCGCGGCGCGCGCGGGCCCTCTCCCAGTTCTATCACGGAGCTAACAGCCTACGTACTGCTGATCTACAGCAGTGCATTTGGGGCGATTTGGGATCAACACTCTGTTGTCGTCATAGTTGCGGAACTCTGCGAGATCATTGGTTTGGGGTGCTTTATGACGGTCGTCTACATGGAAAGGTTTGATTGGACGCGCAACGCAATGTTATGCTGGCCATTTCTGAATGGAATGGGACTCGCATTCATCTTCTCAATGACATATTTGATCTGCTGTGAGCTCTTAGAAGAGACCTTTGGCTTCTCTTCTATGGATTTTGTACCTGATTGAATTCTTTGCAGCGCTTTGCAGATGGAGGCAACATCGTGGCTTGGAAACACATTTGCAGGAGCATCAAGCCGACAATAGTGCAAACACTCTGGAAGATGCTGCTGATGTTCCATCCACGCCTTCTTCACAAAGTTCAGAGTCTTCCCAGTTTGTCCCTGCCATTCTCCCAGACCTTAGCCCATGTCAAAGAATCATTTTCTGGGTGCTATTCTGCTTGGTTTGGCTCACGTTGGCAGGCGTTCGTGTCGTGCAGGTGTTGTCGCAGCTACAGGACACACATTCGGTAATCGAATTTCCTCTCTTTCTGGTGCCGATGCTGCTTTTTGGTGTTCCAGCCACCTGCATTCAGATTTTTAATGCGTACCCGTTTCCAAAGGGTCTTGGCCGAGTGCCAGCGGCCCTTATTCTCACATATGGGCCTTCGAGTTGTGTGGTAATTTTTATTTGTATGACTTGTTTTGCTTGCACAGGTCAGCCTTGGTATTGGTTAGCAATGGCGTATTCGGCGTATTGCTTAGGCTTCTGTAGCTCAATTGTTTGCCGGGCACTGACACGTGCCCAGGCACATGCCGCATGACCATTGTTCCCAGCAAAAGTGCGTTTGACCGCGCGCTCTGCATCAAGCACGACTGCGACTTGTCAGTGCCTGGATTGAAAATCCTGCTTGCAGCTCATGGTCATACATGTGTCGCGACCCTGCCGTTTATGTTTGAAAATGGGCACACTCTACCCTACCTAGACTGATTTCCTTTTTGTTGCACTCTGTTTATTGATCATAAATGGACATTGTTTTTTTTTTAACACTAGCATCTATCACAAGCAAAGGCTAACCATGTCACATGTAACTATTGCAATGACTTGAATGACTAGAAGTCACGGGGGATATCACATGATCCAAGCCACCATGATTTGTGATATGTATCTGGGTAAATTTAATCACGACCTAACTGTTCTCCCGAACCCTGGAATCATGGTTAGTAAGGGGAATCATCCCCAAATGGCCGCAACAATTCAGGTGAGTGAACTATTCTAATTTACCCATATATATATATATATATATACACATACAATACATATATATATACATAATATACATATCATTTAACCAGATACGTATATATTAATGGCTGTTTGGGAAGCTCCATTCCCATTGATGGCTCCTATAAGTAGGAACATTGGCACTGAATACTTGGAGAAAGATATATTTCGGCCAGTGTTTCACTTGGTTTTGAAGGTTGGACGGAAATAGGGCTATCCCGTCCCACTATAAACATCCAAAAGTAGATCAGATCTTTGGTAATCAACTGGTAATTAACACATATGTCCGTTTCTCTCGAAATGGGGTATACCCCAATCTATTAATTAATGATGAAACATGCAACTGGAATGGAGTTTCCCAATTTTGCACCACCCTCATGCCTCATATTGATGGTATTTTTCTGCGGCCCATTGCCATCAGGTGTAATGAATCGGTAATTGCTAACCAGTAAAAACTGGAATGCTCCCAACAAAAACAGTACTTGTAGAATATTAACAACTATTATTCAACCAGCAACGATCGGTAATACATATGTCTGGGTAAATTTAATCACGACCTCACTGTTCTCCCGAGCCCTGGAATCATGGCTTACTTTAGGGAAATCATCCCGAAATGGCCGCAACAATTCAGGTTAGTGAAATATTCTAATTTACCCAGATATATAGGAGAGACCAGTTTAGTATCGGAAAGGGACCAGAGGAGTCCCATGAGGATCCCTTGAGAACACCAGGAAATCCCCTTCTGAAACCATTGATTGTCATAAGCCATGTGCTTGTTCATAAATAAGCCCATGTTTGGACACCCCCTGTTTTGTGGTTGTTCATATATATATATATACTTTTATATACACAACATTTTACATATTCCTGATATGGTTCGTATATATATATAGTTAGTCTGAAGCTCGCTTATTTTTAGTCATCCCTGCGCCCGACCCTTCAGACCTAAAAACATAACACAATTTTATGATAATATATTATTTAATATATTATTTAATATATTATCATAGACTGTTGAGATGATATTAGGCGTGGTTAGGCTGTTTCGTTTTCTTTCTTCAACTTCTCTTGATGCCCTTTTGATTTTCCGTGTTGGCTTTTCTTATGCAACTTCACTGAATATCTACATAAGGGACTGTCATACATTTTCATTTTGTAAGGTGTGGTAGGTTCTTTTACTTCCCTTACCCTTTCAACTCCATCTCTTTTACATCTATAGTATTCCTTCTTATCTTCAATACAAGTATTACATAATTTTCTGGGTTCAGTAAATTCATCAACTTCTTTAGATTTCTTACACCTAGAGCAATATTTATAAACAATGTCCTCCATACATTCTAATGCCCGTATTTCTTTAGATACTTTTCTTATAAACTATCCTTACAAGAAAACATATTTTACAACATATTTCATATAGTAGATTACTATATGAAATATGGGGATAATCAACATAAATTGTATAATAGTTTATTATATATATATATATATTTATTGGTTAATGTCCTTGAAAAGAATTTCATAAGGAGTTTCTATAATTTGCTTTATTTTCTCAATCAGTTCATTTGTTAAAGTTTCTTTATCTACAAATTGTTTCATCTTCCAGTATACATTCCTATTAGAAGAATAGACATCATCAAATACAATCACATCATATTCTGAAAAATCAAACTCATCTAATTTAACGGTTCCAAAACTTATTCCAAAAAAAAATATTGACTGTAATTGCTTCTCCCTCAAAAGATTGTAATAACTTATTAGTAGGGCATACGAATATAACTTTAAAACCTCTGTCTGTCATCCTTTGGCATATATAACTCTTACCTGTACCAGGCACCTCACCTTTTATGGTTACAGGATTATCAACAGTTTATACTCATCAATGATATTATCTGTGTCATACTTTTCTTTAACATGGCACTCTTTACATATCACTACTGGTATTTCAACCTTTTCATTTTCAATTATATTATATTCAACTGTTGGTAGTATAATATCTTCATTGCTCTTACTTACCCTCCATCCTCCTACATCATTATGAAAATCTAATAGCCCCTTAGCCTCATCAACATTAGAAGTATCTATTACAAATGCATCAGTCCTAACACTATATGCTTTAATCTTATTCTCCATCAATTTTTCATAAGCCTCATACATACTTAAACTATGCATCTGTAAAATCAATTCTTTAACATACCTAAAACCGTTGGTTAATTCAGCCTTGTCTTTTGAATTCAGGATGTAGCATTTCTGCCCTTCTCTTTCATAACCCTCTTCATTCATTTCCATTTGTGTAATCTTGTTAATTCTACCTCCATATTCTGCTTGGTGCTCTAGTGCTTCATCTAAATGTTTAAAGGCAAAACTTTTACTGTCAGTTGAGCCCCCCCTCTCCAACAAACCGTAATTAACAACACCTATCAAATTCTTAATCAATTTGTCTTCTTCAGGATTATCAGATATTTTTGTATTCATCAGTTGATTATGAATGTCTCTGTAATTAACATTATGAGTATTACAGGGTATTTTGTAAGCCAGCATCCTAGTCTTCTTTTTTAATCTTTCATCCTTAATTTTGTCATATACTGCTTTATAGATTATAGGATACTTCTTATTAAATAATATCATACCTGAAGTTTTAAAGAATGACTTTTCCAAATACAACAATGTATAGTCGTTTAATTTACTACTATTTCATCATATACAGTCCATTTATCAAACTGGCAAAATTCCATTATTTTATAAATGTTAATGAGTGGGTTAGTAAAGGCTCTGGTAATATCGATTTCAGTATTGCTTTTGGAATGTCTTTAAGTTTATATAATAAACCACTAGGCACTACAGTTCTGCTTTCATTCAATATTTTGATATCAAGTTCTGAATAATATGACTTATGAAAAGGATTGAATAAGGACTTATTAAAGTTATACATTGTTAAATTCATTTTATTATATACATCTTCATCATCAACAGCAATACAGCCATCAATGGAAGATTTAATTAAATTCGGTGTTTTTATTGTATATTTTACATTATTCATTTTTAGCCATAGGTCTGTAATAATACCTGCTTGGTGTCTAATACCAGCATCATAACCGCTATTTAAAAAATCAAAATACAGTCCTGTAAGGTCATTATCTCTTGATACTAAATGTATGTCTTTTACATCTTTAGGTACTTCAATTTTTAAAATGTCATTTATACTAGAAATCATTTTGCAACTTAAGGGCTCCTCCCTTTCATTTATGTAATAATCAGTGGGTGCTTTAACAATGGGTTTATCATATGACTGTTTTTGTTGAAGTGTTTTTATATTATGATTTAATGTATAGATATGATATGCCTGTTCTTAACCATAGCATAAAACCATTTTATGTTATGGTTTCTTACTGGTGGGTCATATTGATAGATTAACTTGTTGAAACAATTAAGTATTCTGACTTGGATATTGAATGCAATGAATACCTTTTACATTTCTTTAATGGATGCACCTTTTTCAGTAAAATCATCTTTGCCTATAATCTCACTAATCCTCTCTATTGTTAATCTGTTTCTTTTTTTCTCACTCATAAGGGTATTACCATAAAAATCAATTAACACATTTCTCCAACATACATTCTCAATATAATGCCCCTTTTCAATGCCTTTCTTGAATGTATCTGCGTCTATTCTTAAAAGGGTATTTATATAATAATGGTATGTATCTACATTGGTTGCATCTGTACACACATCAGTCAGATTTTCATTAAGAATATTCATTCTCTCACCGTTGCTTGTTTCTTGTTCTACTGTCTTAATCTTGATAGATCCTAAATTATCATAATATGCAGTCAGTGTATCAATCTGTTGCCTAAAATCTTCATCATCTTTAAGCAAATTAATGACTTGCCAACACCTAGAATTTTGTTTATCAGGGTCTCCTATATCATCAGCATTCTCCCACCTAAAAATTCTCTCATTCTTATCAACCTTAAGAAATTCAGTTGCTTTAATTGTTGCGGTCTGGTCGTCAAAACTTACAGTTATGCAATGTACCCCTTGGTGGGTAAAGGCTTTTCTGGATTTAATGCCTAGTTCTTTTAAATTACCTTTAACATACTGATATAAAACAAATTCAACAAAAAAGGTTTTCTTCTCTTTCTTTTTCTTTTTTTCATTCAATCTTGCACTTAATGTTTCTGAACCTTTCCACTTATCAATATTGTCCTTAAGTTTTGTAAATGCTTTTTCATAAACTTTTTTGTCAGTGGATAATGAGCCTTTAATCATAGTTTCAGCAGTGGCTATTTTAGCAATTTTTCTCTGGGCGTAAAGTTGGATAATTTGTTCAACTCTCTTTTTAGTTGCTTGTGTAGTTTTTGCTGTGGTATGTTTTTGCACTAATTCTTCTAATTGTGAAATTTGACTTTTTACAAATTTATCCATATAATAATACTATATTAATTATATAAAGTCATTTTTTCTTTAGATAGTTTTTACAGTAAAAATAATTAAAGACTAGACTTTCAGCAATTCATTACGCATTAATGGTCTGTTGTAGCCTTCTAACTTGAAATATGCTTGTCCTAATGATTTTACAATCTCCTCAACTGTATATTCTCCCTGCAATCAATGACTTGTTCTCTCTTTTTCTGTAACTGCTTTTTTCCTCTTTATCCTTACTCGGTCTCCTACCTCTATAGTAGGATAAATTCTAGTCTTTCTTGCTTTCATTGCCACATTCACCCTTGCTTTCGATTCATTCTTTTCTTTCCTTGCTTCATTTGGAGTAAGTCCGGTCGCGCTATGTATATCCTTATTATTGTATGTCAGCATCACCTCTAATATATAGTCAGTCCATTGTATGTTTCTTTTTCCGTTTTTTTCATCGTGTTCTCTCTTGAATAATTTATCTTTGAAGGTCTTTATGAAGCGTTCCGCAAAAGCCGGATGACCTCTGGTTCTATACAACTTAATGCCTCCTTCTTCAACATATCTTTGAAACTCACCACTTGCTATGGCTTTCTCATCATCCGTGTATATGATTTCGGGTTTCTTACCCATCTTTTGTAAAGCCTCTTTAGTTCCCTTGATGACACTACCGGTTTCTTTCATTTTCACCGGCACTACTACGGCATACTTACTTAAAACATCAATGGCGACTAATCCACCTCTAAAACTTTGCTTTGTTTCCAAATCCTTTTTAGAAATGAAAAATATATCCACTTGATAAGTATGATTATTGTAAGGTGCTACAAACGAATTCCAGCCACGGGGTTTTTTCTTAACTTCTACATTCTTTTTTAAAGAACTCTTCAACATCCGCCATTTTTATTGTAGGGTCTTTCTTCTTGGCATCTTCTAAAGTTGTCTTACGACTTCCAAATCCCGCTCTATCAAAATAAATATCATTGATGATTTTTTGCTTACTACTATCATCGGTCATTATAATAGATTATATAGTAAATTTTAATTATATCATCTATTCAACATTTACAATCTTATATGTTTCTCCTTTGTATTTCTGGGTTTAGTGGCTTTCACTGCTTCACTTAGGGTTGTTTCATAAGTTTTAGTTTCAATTGGTATTTCCACTTCCCCATTAGCAATCATTTTATCCATCACTTTTCTTCTGTAATGTCTCATTGCACTTGCCTGTTTGGTTTCCATAAAATCCTTTTCGTGTCTTCTTTTTTGATAATATAACCTGTTATACAGTGCTAATTGTTCCTTAATTTGTTCTAAACTCATATCTTCAGGTTGTATAGAAGTCATTATATATAATAAACTATATTTCTTTAAATACTTTTTTTAAACACTAAATATTAAATAAATATTCATTATTTCCTATCATCATACTTTTTCTTCAACACTGGATATAACAATTTGTAAATGTCCTTTGCTTTGTTTGTATATTTTGATTTTTCTTTACCCGTTGCCCTCTTAAATTCTTGGAAAACATCATTAAATTCTTTATATTCTTCTGCTGTAATGATGTTCTTGTTCTTTGCATTAGTTAAGGTTTCATATATGATTGTAATATTTGCTTTGCTTGGTGTTTTGGGCTTTTCAATTGTTTTTCTAACCCTGCTTCCTTTTCTTGTATCTTCATCATCATCATCATCATCTTCAACTTTTGTTGTTTCTTTTGTCATTTTGTTTCTAGTCTTCGTTGTATCTTTTCTTTATTCTTGTTTGCTCTCTTGCTCTTCTTTCTACCCGTATATTCAGGCATGTCATCACCCTCTCTCTTTTCAGCGTCTGGTCTTGAATCAACATATTTAATTTTTGGGCGTCCGGCTTTTCCGTTAGGTTCTACATTTGTTTCTGGTGTTGCTCTTTTAGGTTTGCTTGATACATCCATTGGTGCTTGATTGCTAGATGCTGGTATTGTAGCATTAGGGCTTAATTTTTTTGTTGGCACTTTTACGGGTTGTAAATCATCATCAGTATCAGTGGCTATTGGGAAAAACTGTGGTGCTACTCTTGGGGGTTGAATATTTAATAACTGTTCTGCTAAAGTAGGTTTAGCCTGTTTAAATACTTCTCCTCTGTGGTTCATTGCGGTGTCTTCTTTTCTTTTCATTGCTTGATTTCTTCTTTGTTCTAGTTCTGCATTCATTTGCGAGGCTTGTTGTAGCCTTGTTGATGGAGGGGCTTGGGTAGGTTGATTTGGGAGTTCTTCTTCTACATCCATTGACTGGGACGGTTGGGCTATTACTGGGGATGTTGAGGGTAGTTGTTGAAATCTTGCAGTATGAAATGTTTTTCCTGCTGTTCTTGCATATTGTCGTAGTAAAACCTCACTCATTTGTCTTAACAACAATCTGCCTTGTTCTTCCTTTAGTTGTTCCATACTATCAGCACCATCAAAAAAAAATCCTTCAGGGCTACTTTTGAAAAATGTCGCATCCCTATTTGGTAGTTTGCCCGTTATTTTTTCATTACTCTCATCAATGATTCCAATCACCTCATCATAAGTGGGGCGTCTCTTCAATCCATAAATACTATATCTATCAACTTTTGCCATATATAATAGTATTTATAAAGTAATATTATATATGATTAAGTAAAACTTAAATTTTTAAATTGATTTATTTGATGTTGTAGATGTTCTAAAGTGTTGTGTGCGAGGTTGTCCCTTTGTATTTCATTATTCATTCTGTCTATTTGATTTCTGTAATTTACTCTTTTATTTGCTTCTATTATATTGTTTCTTACTGATATTAGTTTTTCTCTTGCTTCCATTTCATCTAATTTGAGTTTTTAACCATTTCATATAACGAGTGTCTTGATGTTTAAATATACCAGTGCCTGATGGCTTACCTTCGGGCTTACTCATTTGCTGTCTCCAGTTGGTTGATGTTTCTTTCTTCCTGTAAGCTTGGAACATATATATATATTTATTTAGAAAATAGTTTTTAGTCATACACGACCGAACCGGATTCGCTGATTTCCAGAACAGACTCCGAACAATTAAATTCACAAATACCTCCTGTATCTGCTCTGTCTCTAGACTTCCTTCATTACCTCGGACTTTAAAAGTGATTAAGCTCCCCATCTTAGTAATGATGCCTGTGAATGAACCGTCAGCCATTTTTTGGAAATAAAACGCCATTACATATTTGCTTTCTCTAAATTGTTGGTATGAAATATTAACGCTGTTTTGGTCGGCATTCATAAAATGCAATGTCCGTCGTAAAAAGTAAAATGCTTCCGATAAACTCTGAACTTCGAACTCAGGAAATTTCCTACTCTGTACCTGTAATTGATAAGCTAAAGCAGGGCTACTATCAGCAAAACCTTTACCTGCTTGTGCTGGGATGTTTTCAGGGTCTCCTCCATCATTAATCTGTCCGTTAATCATTGGATTATAAAAGTAATTCCATCTCTTATAAACATACTTATCTACTAAGTAATTTGCATATACCTCACCTCCTCTTGGTTGTCGGTATAGACTTACAAAAGCATTTGTTAGTTTAAATGCTGATTTTACAATATTCATCTTGATTTCTCCTCCTCCTGTATTGAAGGTTTGTGTAATAGTATGGTATTGAGGGACTATTAGTTTTAAACTTTGCCCTTCTAATAAATGTTTTGTAATGTTGTTATCAACCGTATTGTCTAATGTTATTACACCAGTGCGGATAATAACATTGTTAAGTTCCCAACTAGTTGATGTAGTACCATCTTGAAAGTAATATCCGTTTTTATCAGTTTGTGTTGTGCCATTCCCTTGAGGAACTACAACAGGCTCAGTGCCATCACTTACAACTGTAAATTCTAATTCTAAAGGAGCAAAACGCAAAGGCAAGTAATAATTACTTTCTAATAACCCACAACAAGGTTTATGTCCTAAACGGACTTTACCATTAGCGCCGGGTATGCCACTTAATGAATGTCTAGTATGTCTAAAATCAACTCGCCCGTATTCATTATGGTCTCCTGCTGGATAATAGTTTGTTCCATCACCTGTAGCATTAATTTGAAGGAAATTGTCAATACCATTAGCGTATTTATGGTAATCATAATCATAAGAGGGATTGGCTGAACTTTCAATGTCATCCATTTCATTTACATCTTTAGACTTAAAGGACTTCATTAACTCACAGTGTCGGTTGTATTCAACATCATCTTGAACCATTTGTCCCCCTACAGTGCATCTGTATCGCTGAAAAAATGCGTGTAAGCCTCCTAACGGTCGCAAGAATTTAGCGCGTGTCCCATCTGTATTTTGAAGTGTTGCAAATAATCTAACACTAGATAAATCTAAATACTGTTTGGCATCGCCGGAAATATAAAAACGAATATTCTTATTACCGGCATTAGGGGCATATACATTTGAACCTGAAGGAAAATAATTTACCTGTCTGCGGTCAATTATGTATTGACTTGTTTGTGGAAGCCCAAAGTTAAAAATTATTAATCATTACATCCTCACTCTCTGCTACAATATTATCCATTACTATATATGAAATAAAATAGAAAAAAATATGTTTATAGATTTTATTTATTTATTTATTTTGTGTGGGATTATCTTAACATTTTTATCCCCATTTTTAAATGATTTATTACTAAAAGTTTTTAACGTATTTTCATTATCATTATCTTCTATCAACTTTTTTATCTGCTCGTAATCGCTTGGTGCTTTATTCATTTCCTTCTCTAGTTTCTTATAACTTGACTGACTTTTATTTAATATTACAGGCTGTTATTGATTTCTATAGACTGACTTCTGGAACATTATTACTATTACTTTCATTTAGATTAGGCTGCACGAATCGGGAGACCTATCGAAATGAGATTTTGGCACTGGTCAAGGCTGGAGCAAACTCTTTTCGCAGTGTGAAACTTTGGCCCGAGCCAGCTCTTTTGAACGGAATTGCAAACTTGAAGATTTACATGATTTTACACATCACTCTTCCACCAAGTTTTGCGGTTGAAACAATGTTGAAACAATGTGTTTCAGGTACATCCTCTTGCCACCCTTCCTTGTCCCTGCAAGTCCTGGCCGCTGCAGCTGACCGAATTCCGGTCCTGGTCTTTGGCAACGCCAGCCTCGAGCCTTGAAACAAACTGAGATGCTTCGTGCCTTCTTTGAGACCCTGCCTTTTTTTTTTTCAATATGTGAGACATGCCTCAGATGATGCCCCCCCCAAATTGACATGAATTTACCAGTACCACAAAATACCACAAACACATATATAATTTTCATTAATGTTCCACATTTTTCCATTTCAATCCACGATTTTCCATGTTTTTTAAATCTAGAACCTCACCCCATTTGCCGTTCACCCCATCAACTTTTCAGTAGTTTTGCTTTCAAGAGCACTTCTGAATATGTTTGTGTACTTTCTGCTGCATCTCAGACTTTTTGGTCACTTTCGTGCACACCAAGGAGTAATGCAATCCCTTACAGGCAACAAGCCACTACGTCTTTGTCAAAGCCGGCGTGCCGTATTTAAGCATTACTTTGTGACTTGGCCAGTTCGCGATGTGTTGATCTATACAATATCCTAATAATTCCTAATATCTACCAACAAGTGTAACAAGAGTGTCCAAGCAACCTCCATCGATTGAATTTGCGTCACGATTGAACTAGGAACCCTTTGGACCCTTCACTCTGATTTTTAATGAAAGCGTGAATTTGAATTGCAATATTTGCAATGCAGTATCAGGTGGTGAGAACAAACACTTCCCAAAAAACACAGATCATATGATGAGAATTGATGAGAGATGTTGGTGGTGCTATCAAGGGTGTGAGGTTTGAAGATGGTGCATAGCTGCATAACCCTGAATTGTCTGTGTTGGTTGCATTTAAGTAGTGTGCTGCAAACTTTGTGGACCTTTCAGGCATGCGTCGAGCAATTTGGCGACAGATGTGTCCTTGGCCAGATCCTCCTCTAAATCAGCACTTGATGCACTTGATAGTTCTTAACCAAGCACTCAGTGAATGTCGGCGTGAGCCGTTCCCAAACAGATTTGTATATCATATATTATATATATATTATATATATATCATATATATATAATATCGATATCGGGTTCTTTATTATCACAGAATGAAGCAGAATCAAAATGCACCACAAATGAGGACTGAAGCTGGTCCTTGCAACCGTTACGACAGATCCAGATTGCCTGCCAGGAGGGTCTCACGAGGCAAGCAGATGTACTGACCAACTCATTTCGTTCCATCGGAGCTACCAAATTTAAGATTGGAAGCTTCAAAACAGACTGTCTGCATTTTCAGCAAAGAAGTCACTTGGCTGGCAACATGCATTGTAACATGCCGTGCGTCCACAGGTGACAACTTCACTGGATGGCCTGACAGACGCAGATACCGCACAGATTTTTCAGCTCCTTGTTGTGGAACTGCAGAGAAGATATGAGAGATGTGGAAAGGGAGCGGTAAGCACAAGCAGTCGAAGCAGTTGCTTTCCAGCTTTGGCATGCAGGATGAAATTCTATGAAATTCTCACTACTTGGCATGAGCTATTGTAGCTAGTAACTGCTAGGCAGCTGGCATTATGGATCTTCATAGCTCGTGCGAGGTTTTGCGAATGGATCAGCAGGTGACATGAGCAGCCTTATGAGCAGCCGCAGCACCTTGAGACTGACTTTCCGTGTGAGCGCTTTGGCTAGACACATGGCGTCATCTTTGCGTGTTCCCGAGGTTGTGTGACATCTGAAATCGGCAGATTTTTTAAAGGATGCACACAAGATACACAGAGTTGGAGAGTGACTCCGTGGATACACGACGTGTGATGCTGTGCAAATTGGAGACGTACAAAAAGACATGCAAAAACTCATCCGAAGTCACGAGACAGGTCCAGCACGTCACTAGACGAGTTTCTGTAACTTGTTGTAACTTGTTGGAGCACTTGGGATGGAACATGATACAGATTCTGCTGGAGCACACTTTGTAACTTGACATTGGATGCGAAATTCTGGAAAGGACACCTTGTGTAATTGCAACTCTCTACCTTCGAACAATGGCATGAGCTGAACAGCTGTGCGCTAAGGTGTTGGTCAATGGTGTCCTGGATGAAACAAACCAACGAGACCGCTCTGTGTCTAAGAGTCTTGGGTCCTGTCACTTGATTCGAGATTTGAGCATCATGAAACAGACAGGCGACTTGACATTGATTCAATTCATTCAATTCATTCAATTCATTCAATTCATTCAATTCATTCAATTCATATTCGAGTCATTTCGAACCATACAACGATCAAAGACGCAAAACCTGTATGAAAGTGTATCACAGTGTATGGCTCATGATCTCTCCCAAATTCTACTCCGGATGGGCAGTGCTACTGTTGATCAGCCCAAATCTCCGCTGCAAGGTGACCCTGATTCGAGTCAACATTGACCAGGCGGACCTTGCATCCATTCTTTGAATTTCTTTGATCCTTGGAATATTTGGAATATTTGGATTTCGATGGTATGATAGATTCCTATGCGCTGTGACCTTGCCTGGTTGTGAGTCTTTTTCATGTTGTTTTCTCCTTCTGCCTTAATGTTTGGTGAAGCAACTTGTTCCAACTTTTGGCTTCGTCAGGTCATGTGGTACAATCCTCTGTGATTGTATGCGTAGAATATCGTAGAATTGCATATGCCTGTGCAGGTTTTGGTTCAAGAGGATTTGTATAGTTCAATGCTCCATCATGACTAGGCTGACTACTGTAAAGGCTGTGTCTGCAGGAGTCTTGTTCATCGTGGCGTTAAGTGGCGCTGCTTTGTCAAAGTTTGCGGCGAGTTTCTCTCCGAAGATCGTTCGAGTTTCCAATGCCCTGGCTGGTGGAATCCTCCTGGCTGTTACCTTGGTTCATATGCTCGCTGATGCCAGTGACCAGATGGAGGAACCGGGAGTTGCCATAGCAGTCTTCTTGAGTGGAGACAAGTCGGCCGAAGCGTTTCCATTGGGATATGCTCTGCTGGGTATTGGTTTCCTCACCATTCTCTCAGTGGAAGTCTTTTTGCCAGGCAAAGGACATGGCCACGGCCATGAATCTCATGAATCTCATGTGATGGAGGAGGACTCCGATTCAGAGAGTGAGTCAGATGCGGATGAGCGGCCTCGAGTCGTCCTACCAGCGAAGTCCTGCACAGCAGGTATGTCGGCTGTCCTAGGCCTATGTCTGCATTCCCTCATTGAGGGAACTGCCTCTGGAGCTGCAGATGATATGTCCGAATTCTCTGAAATGTTTATTGCAATCATTGCGCACAAACTGTTTGCCGCCTTCTCTGCTGGATCTTTGCTGCTGGACACAGTATCTGTGAGAGCCTGGTGGACATTGTTGATTCTTCTTTCCTTGATGACTCCATTAGGCATAGGACTTGGTACTTTCCTCGCAGCCAGCTTTGAGGGAGCCGGTGCTGCGGCCTTGATTTGCTTTGCTGCGGGCAGTTTGTTGTGTGTTGCCGTGTATGATATGCTAATGCCTTCATTGATTCTTGGAAAGGGCAACTGGAAGAGGCGAAGTTTCCTGGCATCTTTGTTTGGATTCTGTACCATGTCCCTCCTGGCTGTTTGGTCGTGAGATCATGTGAGATCGATCTGCCGGAGAACTAGGCGATGTAAAGAGACACCGTAGAGATGCATAGAGGGGTGGTTTTGTCGCCGACTGGCACGACTGCACGACCGCTCCGCTCTGGAAGGGCTACAAAATGAGATAAGGTACAAAACACTGGATTGCTTTTGTCAGATGACACCGATATATTCCAATTGCTCATCATTCACTGGTTTTCAAACAGTCAGCGTGATTACATATGATCATTTTTTTGACGAAGGAACCTTACTGCAGGTTGCTCCATTTTGCTGAGACACGACGAATCAGTTGATGTTTCAACATGTTTCGACATGTTTGGATCGTGTTACGAACTGTTAAGGACATGGATGGACATGGTGAACACCGAGCTCCGCAAGGCTTCGCCTTTCTGGAGCGGAGCGGCCTGGCGAAGGCCGTCAACATGAATTGAAAAGACATACCGTGACATACAGTACCGGGTTCCTGGTAAGACATAGACATGATAATATATATATATATATTATATATTATATTATATATATTATATTATATATATTATATGAATTTACAGTACTATGGATGGAAATTATATTATTAAGATTTAAATAAGCAGAACTTATACAGAATCCTACAGCTTGTGCAGATTCTCTGTGCTTCTCTGATGCCCTTGCGGTGGAAGTGACAGTTCGTGTTGGATTCAATTCTTGGATCTAGTGTGCATGGCAATTCCTTTGACTTTGGATTCTTTGGCTGGATTTCTCTTAGCAATGGGAGAAGCATCAGTTGACACTT
>CAMXCT020000366.1:77500-122500 GCA_947184155.2 Cladocopium goreaui | reverse complement strand
CAGCACATGTACCTCGAGTCAAGTCGAGTTGTTCTCAAAGCTTAGGAATCCGGTGAGAAGCGCGCCGTTTCCTTCACTAGTGGAGAGTTTTGGAGATCCCAACACAGGTTCTTCAGCAACTCAATTGATTCATGGTTTGATTTCATAGAAGCGCACGCAGCCACACACTCGAAGCAGATGATAGGTGAGGTCGATCATATGGGAATCAACTTGGACCAAAGGGAATTTTGGGTAAAGAGTTGTTTCATCCTTCACATTGAATTGAGTATGCTTCTTCGCTTCTTCGCTTCATGCATCTAATTCTTATGCATTTGCCAAAGTCCTGAGATCAGATCCTGTGATCCTTCATGATAGCCGACATGTCTTTACGTTTGCTGCATGCTAAGATGACCATTGTGGCGCCAACAAGTTCAAAGGCCGAACCGGGACTGGACAGATGTGGTCCCAAACTCTTCAGATCACAATTATTTGTCTCGCACCTGGTGTTCAGATGTTTTGAGCTCGATATACATTACGTGATTATGAGCATTTAAGAGCTGTAATCCTGAAGGATCCTGTACTGTAGGGCATTGGTTGACAAGAGGTTCATTTGAGATGAGTTGCTTGTGTTGTGTTGATTGCTGAATCCTTTCCTTTAAACTTGGATATCCTGAACATCCATGTTCAATCCGAAAGCTGTCCATATACATTTAAACATTGTTTGTTGTACCTCTGTGTGTGTGTGCGTGTCTCTGTGTGTGTGTGTTGCGCGCCTGCTTCTTTGGGAATCGTGAAACTTGTACATTGACTGGACGTCCACAGCAGAAAATCATGCAACTAACGAGTCCAAATTGGCTTAGGAAGTCAACTTCGAGAAGGACCCAGTTCAAAATGGACATACCGATTCGCTCTGCACACAGGGGCCAGTTCTGTACACTTCGGCATAGGCATAATCCCTTCTCCTTGCCCACAGGATGCCAGTACGTACTGTTCTGTGGCAGTGAACAAACAGAGGACAAAAGACCACGTTGAAACTGGACAACGCAATGTGGGACTTAGGAACAAACCCGCCGGATGGGTAAAGAAACAGTGGCACTGGTTTGTGGATCGCGCGCAAGCGGCGTGCCAGTTTTTGAAGTTGCATCTTCCAAAAGTGCTCCGACCATGAGGTGTTTTGCTACTTTTGGCTTCCAAATGTGCTTCGCGCGCAGGCGGCGTGCCAATTTTTGCCAGCCCTTCCGCCAGATGGGTCCGCACCCGCCGCTTTACCGAGGCTACCTGTCGGATCATCGCGGAGCACAAAACATCGTAAAACACAGCATTTCGCGCATTTTCTATCCTTCATCTCTCTGACTGATGGTGGCTGCTCAACTGTCCATATTGTCGGAAGTTTGACTTCTAAACTTCCTTTGACGAAGTGCATTTCCGACGACAGTTACACACTTGAGCAACTCCAGCATTCATTTTCGACGACAGTTGCACACTTGAGCAACTCCAATCTTCATTTTCAACGACAGTTACACACTTGAGCAACTCCAGCTTTCATTTGCGACGACAGTCACACACTTGAGCAAGTCCAGGTTACATTTTCGACGACAGTTACACACTTGAGCAACTCCAATTTTCATCAAAATCGAGCTCTCGCGCGAAGCTTCCACAAATTTTTACATTTGTTCCAAAGCTTGGACATCACCGTTACAATACGAATTGCAATTTTCATGATGTTGCTTCACAAAGTATTGCGCCTGCCACGAAAAATGCACGTCGAGGCATACGAAACCCTGCGCCTGTCACGAAAGATAGCAGATCAAAAAACAGCGACAGTCTCGCAAAACGTCCGTTTCGAGATCGATGATGCATCGTGCAAGATCAGGATTTTGTGCGCCTGCCACGAAAAATGTACGATTTGCGGCCACGTCATTTTTGTGCGACAGGTGCAACGTTTTAGCAACGTCGAAAAAACGACGACGGCGCTGGAGGCACTCAGGAACACTTTCGCTTGCGCCTGCCACGTAAAATGACAACAGCATCAAAAATGGGCTTCGCGCGCAGGCGGCGTGCCATGTTTCAAGTAACATCTTGAAAAACTTGTCCGAGCAGGTGGTGTTTTTACGATTTTGACTTCGAAATGTGCTTCGCGCGCAGGCGGTGTGCCACTTTTTGAAGTTGCATCTTCCAAAAGTGCTCCGAGCCCCTAGTGTTTTTTTAACGATGTTGACTTCGAAATGTGCTTCGCGCGCAGGCGGCGTGCCAGTTTTTCAAGTTGCATCTTCCAAAAGTGCTCCGACCATGAGGTGTTTTGCTACTTTTGACTGCCAAATGTGCTTCGCGCGCAGGCGGCGTGCCAGTTTTTGAAGTTGCATCTTGTGGGGAAGTTCATTCGTGTCACGAAGGAGTACCTGCAGAAGAATCCTATTAGCTATACGTACTGATCATTCTCTTCGCTCTGCAGCAGATCGTGGCTACGCGCCGCCAAAGCGAGGTCGAAAAACTTGGGGGTGATAAGCTGACAAAATGCTAAGGCGCATCTCCTTATTTGTTAAGGCAAAGGCACAAGATGCATTGTCTTGCGTGGCCGTTTCATCATAGAGTCTTGAGCTTGGCTTAGCAAGCAAAAGAGTTGATTGCAGATTTGTCCAAGCCACTTGTCATTGGTCTCACGCCAGAGCTTTGGCCAGAGGATGGATGGCAGCAAATAGCCAGTCGCTTTTGACTGTTCTCGTTTTTGGTTCGAAGCGTCACTTGACAAGACACTTGGGCTGACAGGCAAGCGAACACGCAGCACCACCAGCAGCACCACCAACAACAGCATGAATTGACATGCAAGAACTGGCAATAAGTAGAGACATGTTCCAAGTAGAGACATGCTACTGGAGCTTTTGGGTTCTGACCATTTAGTAGAAGAGGTTCTGGGTAGAAAAGATCAAGCCATGTCGGAGCAGGATTTCATGGGCCGCGTGATTGGCGCTGCTTCCCAGGGAGCAGTGGGTGCCGTGGTAGCAGCTTCACTCAGCGCAGTGACCGAACCCTTGGTGAACAACATGCTGGTGAAGCGGACACCCTTGATGGAGGCTATCAAGCAGCTGGATGCCCAGATGATCAAGAAATTCTTGCAGACCACTTTGGCAACGAACTTCATCAAGTTCCCATTTTTTGAAGCTACCGACATCATCATGCAGGGTGTCCATCTTCCTCCCACTGCCATAGCAGTGTTTGGATCCGTCTGCACCATCACCCTGCCAATCACCAACTACCGGTTCCGAAAATCCATGAACTTGCCAGTGACTCCAGGCAATCTCTACCAGGCCTGTGGTCCGACAGCTTTGCGAGACATCATCTATGGCATTGCTCGCAACAAGGTGTCAATCTTCCTGACGAGCTTGAGCCCTGCCATTGCGAGCACCATGATGGGAAGAGTCGTGAGCATGTTCGCCACCGTTGTGGCAGCATGTGTTTTGTCGGCGCCTGGCAACGAGCTGCGAGGCTACTGCTTGCAGCCTCCCGACCGCAAGCAATCCTTCGCGGATTTCTTCCAGCCAGCCAAGGTGATTCGGAGTACGTTGGTGGGTGCCATCATCATGGGCATTAGCTTGGCTATTGGCACAATGGCAACACCACAGGCGGAGAAACTCATCGAGGTCATGAAAAAGTACTTGCAAAAGAACCCTCTCAGCTATGTTGTG
Source organism: Cladocopium goreaui (assembly GCA_947184155.2). Classification (NCBI taxonomy): domain Eukaryota; class Dinophyceae; order Suessiales; family Symbiodiniaceae; genus Cladocopium; species Cladocopium goreaui. The sequence goes on along the minus strand of CAMXCT020000366.1, from coordinate 118,838 downwards.
ATCATTCTTTTCGTCCTGCAGCAGGTCATTAGTACTCGTCGCCAAAGCGAACTTGTTGCAAAACTCGGTGCCAAGGTGTCGCAGGGGGTTGAGCCAGTGGCTGGTTTTCATGGGGATAGCTGGCAATTTGAATGGGACCACGAGCATCACTTGCACATGTTTATTTTATGAAACTAATTTGAGTGGAAACAAGAACGCACACCAGTTTCGCAGATAAGCAAGAAAGCAAGCAAGGAAGCAATATTGTGAACATATCACACTCCTTTTCTTGATAGTTACACGTTTGATACAACATATTCTTTCTTCCAATTGACAGTGCTTGGAAATGGTTGGTGGACCCCGGACACTGTGCAGCCTCATGAGAAATCCACCAGGAGCAGATCTTGGCTCCGGTGAACTGTGAAAAACCACAGCTGGAAGAGGTGCCAGAAGAGACCGTTTTTCGTCCCGTTTCCATCGCTAGGTTTTCAGCAGTTGTGACTGGACAGTAGACATCACGGTGCATTAAGAGTGGAGCTTCCCCAATGAACAACCCATATGGACATGGTCCCAAATCGGCCCATCTATTTTTACCAACAGGACACAGCTGCTACTGCTAGAGACTTTTGAAGGTTGAACCTGGTTGTCCCACGGTCTCTTTTGATGGACTTCATTTGCCCGGTTGGCAATCAGTAATTATCAATATACATCAGGGTACCCGCCGCAGTCCAAGCATGTTGATCACCACCTATGCGTTAGTCACTAGCAACAGATCGATTCAAAGTAGCTCATGCGTGAAAGCAAACACGCTAGCGCCTAAAGCCATGGCAGCTTTGACCACAGCACATGTAATGCTGAGTGTTTGATCCATCGTTTGCCAGGATTTTCCACGTTTGCTGGGGGGGCAGGCGCGTTGTTTCAGCATAGTTCTGCTCCCCTAGATGAATTTTTGGTCTACATTAAAGCGGTAGCAGCATCTGGTGCAAATGCATGCAAACTTCAGAGATCAGAATTGCTTCACGAACTGCTATGCATTTTGTGTGGAAACATGAGCGTCAGTGGCAACATGGACCATTGAGTTTTTGTTGCAAGTCTGCATGGTTTCTCCAATTTCTTGCTTCTTTGACAAGCACAGGGCTCTTCAGAATGGCCGCGTCATACAATCCTTCGAATTTCATTGTTTGTTCATTCAACCTTGTTGCCAATTTGAGAAGTAAAGCGCAATGATATTTCAGTTTTTTCCACATGCAGGAGATACGCAAATAGCGAAAAACCTGTAGAAGTCCAAGTCTCATATTTCTACAAGATACCAAGATCAAGAGATTCCAAATTTCAATTGGATGGTCCGTGGTCATGTCAAGCGATCCGCCTCCGCCTCGGAGACTGTTCGAGCAGTGGATTCAAAAAAGGTTGGGAGAGTCGAATGCGGCTCAATTCAATAACCTTTTTTGAATCCACTGCTCTAACAGTTCCAGCCAAGCCCGGGTTCTCCGGAGCTTCGTGATGGAAAACTTGTGCACTCCTGCACACTGCGATTCCATCCGAGGGTCACGGCGATATATCCGAATCTGGAGGGAGCCTTCATGGGTGAAGGCCGCTGCAGCAAGGATGCCGAGCACAGTGCAGCTTCGAGAGCGCTCACAAAGCAAGGGTGGAAGCGTCCCGTGGATGATCCTGATGCCAGTGCTGGGAAACGGCGAAAGGATGGAAATTGGCCTTCGACTTCCCATCCGACGACGTAGACCATTCGAATTCGAATGCCGTTCGATCAGCCTCTGACCCTGGGTGTACAATGAGGTTACAGTTGATGAACGGCGTGGAGCATCAGAAATAGGACACAGATTTGAAGGGCGCGTTTTCGCCTGTGATTCAGTTGGCTTCAGCCCCACAGGAGACGATGATGACAACGCGCGAGCAAGAAAACCCTAGATGCTTTGCATGTGCAGCTCCAACAGGCGTCATGTGCATCTTGTTCTTCAAATCCGCTAAGTGTGAAACAAACCCTGGTTTTACCATGTTTTGCTGAGACACATCCCAAGTCCATCGGTTGGAATTTGCCAACATCCGCTCACAGGTGCAATAGCTATCAATAGCTAACCTGACATGGGCCCTAGGCAAAGTTCTTTGACCCCAAACGTTTCCAAACAGAAAGAACATGATAGAACAAAGTTTGGCATGTTTCACCATGAGGGTCAAGATTCTTTTCATCCTTAACGTGTTGAAAGGGGCGAGCCGCTACGTGGTTTTGTTGAGTTCCATTTGCTAGAGCTTCTCGGATTCCATTTTCTTTGCTTCAAGGAGGATGACCCCTTGACCAGGGCCAACATGTAAGGACGAGAAAGACGTTTCAAAGACGTTGCCATTCACCTATGTTGCCCATGCTTCATTTTTCCAAACCATGTCAATCTATTTCGTGGATCCTTTCCCAGACAGGTTCATCCGACACACAGGCTGGGCAGTCTCTGTGCTTTAGCGGAGCACGGACACTGCCTTGATTGTACATAATATTTGTTGGATACGCCAGGCTTAGGCGTTCATGCACATTCCACGCATGTTTGAATTCCGAATGTTCACCATTATTGATTGTTGCGACGGGAGAGATATGGACCACATATCGTATACTGATTGCGTTGCCCTGATTGCATCCCTGTGTCGTTTCAGCGGTGAAGTTGGTGAATCGCAGGTGGCGCCTCTCAAGGCTCAGGGTGGTTGGTTGATTGGGTTTTGTTGGATTGGTCGAATTGGGTTTGTTGAGTTTGTTGTCCCCTGAGATTTTTTGGAACTCCTTTACGTTGACATGGGAACAAGCAAATGATCAAGGGTAATCCGACAGGAAATACAACGGGTAAGTATTGAATAAGTGGGTCTAAAAGTCTGGCCAGAAGCTTGGCATTTCCTGAAATGGGGGTAGCCCAAGTTCATCAAAAATGAATAGATTGATTTATTTTGTTTTTGGTACCACTAATTATCCAAGGAAATGAAATACCCATATAGATGAGAGTTACAGAAAGTCAAATTGCAGTGAGTCAAAGCCAGGCTTGGACGAAATTTCTACAAAATCCATATGCCATGTCTTTTGATGTTGAACAAGGCACCAGGGCTTCCATCATACCATGAAACAATGTAGATCAAGTTGTACTCCATGTTGATACAGGAATTAGGGTTAAAAAGATGGCATATTTCCAAACCATTTATGACAACGGGCTAGGGGGCTTTGCACCACTGGATCATCAGTTTTGGGTACGGGGCGAACCTGTCCTGGTTGGTGACCAGTTCCATTCTTTTGTTCCATGATATTTCAAATGATCAACCAGCTAAAATGTGCAGATGTTTGGAAAGACTCCAACCGCCAGAACCACTTCTGGTTGGGGGTTCTTCAGTTTTTCATCCGTTTATCGTGTTATTGTTCCACGGCTAGCACAGCGCCGAGGCATCGGAGGAGCCAGAGGAAGATGAGAAGGCGCTATCAACCCACGGATGTCCAGCAACAAATGAATTGAAAATTGAGTACAATGGCTACTCAAAAGTTTGATAATGGTTATCGTCATCGTCATCATCCTCATCATCATTCTTATTATCATCATCATCCTCCTCGTCCTCCTCATCCTCCTCATTTTCATTATCTTCATCATCATCATTATCATCATCATTCTCCTTATCTTTTTCTCCGCTTCATCAGCATCATCCTCATCATCATCCTCATCATCATCATCATCATCACCATCATCATCGTCATCATTCTCATCATCATCATCATCATCCTCCTCGTCCTCCTCGTCCTCCTCATCATCCTTATCATTATCTCATCATCATTCTCATCAGGATCATCCTTCTCGTCCTCCTCATCCTCCTCATCCTCATCATCGTCATCATCCTCATCATCATCCTCATTATCTTGATCATCCTCATTATCTTGATCATCCTCATCCTCCTCATCCTCCTCCTCATCCTCCTGATTCTCATTATCTCCATCCCTATTATCATCCTCATACTCCTCATTTTTGTCATTACCATCATCAGCATTATCCTCCTTAACCTCATCCTCATCATCATCATCATCATCCTCATCATTATCCTCCTCCTCCTCCTCCTCCTCCTCCTCATCCATTATCATTATCATCATCATCATCCTCCTCCTCATCATCATCATCATCATTCTCATCATCAGCATCATCATCATCATCATCACCATCATCATCATCATTCATCATTCTCATCACCAGCATCATCATCATCACCATCATCATTCTCCTCATTCTCATCATCATCCTCCTCGTCCTCCTCATCCTCCTCATTATCCTTATCTTTATCTCCTCATCATCATTCTCATCACGATCATCCTCCTGATCCTCGCGATCCTCCTCATCCTCATCATCATCCTCATTGTCTTCATCATCCTCATCCTCATCCTCATCATCATTATTCCATTATCATTATCATCATCATCATTCTCATCATCCTCCTTATCCTCTTCATTCTCATTATCTTGGTCCCCATCATTAACATCATTATTGTCATCATCATCATCATCATCATCAGCAGCAGCAGCATGATCATCGTCATCATCATCGTCATCATCATCATCATTATCAGGATCATCATCACCATCAGCATCACCATCAGCATCGTCATCGTCATCATCATCATCATCATCATCATCATCACTATCATTGTCTTCTTCCTCATCCTCCTCATCATTCTCATTCTCCTCCTCCTCCTCCTCACCATCGTCATCATCATCCTCATCTTCCTGATCCCGCTTATTCTCATTATTTTCATCTCCATCATTATCCTCAGATTGTCATCATCATCTTCATGATGATGATGATGATCATCATCATCATCATAATCATCATCATCATCGTCATAATCATCATCATCATCATCATCATCATCATCATCATCATCATCATCATCACCATCACCATCACCATCACCATCACCATGATGGTCCTTCTAGAGACTTTATCTTTTCTTGTTCGCTGAATGCTTGGCTGCGCCAAAGATAGTTTCAAATCATGGTTTGCCAGCATAAACAAGCGGACTCTTTTTTTGAATATGCAAAGAGTCTGAGATTTGTTTCAATGAGGGGAACAAGTGAGCTTTTCTTGGTGCCTTGTGCATTGGGAGGACACAGGTGAGGAACGCCAAATGGTGTCTTGGACTTGCGAGCATTTCTACATTGGCATCTGTTTCTCGCGGTTTCCACATTCGTGAGAAAATGTAGGTTAATGTTGATGCAAAACCTGGAAACTTCGTAAACACTCACTGGTGGGTTTTGTTTTCTAGTTTTACAGAGGCATTGACAAACAAAACGACACTCAGGATGATTTTACGCCAGCAAACTCTGTTCCGTTTGGCGTTGTGATCACCGACGTGGAGACTCGCAAGAGTGTCGTTCTCCTAGGAACACCAATTCTTGAGTCCGAACTGCAAAATGCGAAACTGAGTTGACTGAGTTGTCTCGTTCTGTCCAGCAGAGCTGCAATTCAGGCCAGAGGCTTTGCAAGGCTTTGTTTAGAAAACATGTTAGAATCCATTCTGTAAACATTTTCCGTTTCCTTTGGATTCAGAGGCCAACCGTGACCAACTTACAGGATGTGACTTGCCTAACCCCGCAGCCTGGTTTCCTTAACCCTGAAGTGTCAACAATCGTTTGACTACGAATGATTTTGTTTCTTAACTAACCCTAAAATGTACTTCACCCCAAAGAACCCTGAAAAACAACACGGAATTGTTGGAATGGTCATGTAATGTAATTAATCCCCATTCATCAATCATAATGTTTGATTTGTTTGGCATTTTGTGCTTTCTTCCTAAGTTTGGCTTCTCCTGGTCCCGTTTTAGGTAAGGACCTAATTTTTTACATGTTCGCGTAAAATTGCATAGGAAAAATGTCACAGGTTGACCAACATCATTGACCAACATCATTGCAACACCATGTTAGGTACGGACCTAAATTTGACCTTGTGCTGTACAAATGCATAACACAAGGGGAATGAATAAATCTGCGGGTTGTTTGAAAACCCTTGAGCCTGCAATTGGTGAAGACTTGATCCTGAGAGTTCCCGCACATTCTAACAGGTCCCCGCAGGTCTTGAGAGTTAATGTGACACGGACGCGTCAATATGTCGTGGTTAACGGTCCTTCTGAAAACGTGGTTAAGGCGCTTTGTTTGTGGTGATTGGAAATAGCTCTATATAGCTTTAAAGTCGTGCTTAGCACACGTCCTCCCATTCCCAAGTCGTGGTAGCTTTCCTACAACTGCGTCGCGGTAAGCAACGCGTCTCTCAAAACTGTAAAACACAAAGAACAAGAAACAACATTGCAGTTTGAGTTGGCGCACATCAATAGCAGAAACACGAGCGTGAAACGAAGAAAAGGTACAGATAATTTGAGCAACATTCAGGGTTTAAAGAAAAACCATATCGGGGTTAAGCACCGCGGGGTTGATGGTTAGGGAAAGACAACTTCAGAGTTAAACATGACCTTTTAGTTCAGGGTCAGGCGCGTCGCCCGGCAAACTACGCCATGGCAAGACTGCGCAGAAATTATGTACAGAGTTTATTTTGTTTGGGTCTTCTCCCGTACCATTCCTCGAATCATCCATTGCGCGCCGATTATTTGAAGACAAAATCCTGGTGCTTTTCCTACAGCCTTTTTACGCGCTTAAGAAATGTTCCAAGTTTTTGTTCCCAAATAGCGTCTTCTCAGTGGCTGGGTGGCTGCGTGCCGTTTTGGTTTCCTCTTCACCCTAATCTCCAGCGTTGGTTCCCAAGCTTATCTCCCAGCCGTTTCCCTGCAATCTCAAGTCCTGCCTCAATAAACCCATGACTCATTAAGTCGAGAGGCATTCCAATGAATGGGAAGACAACCATTTTGGATTAATGAGCATCCCTCCAACGTTTTCCGGCTGGGAAGGATTGGCTTCTTCAAAGTTTTACTGAATTTTACAAGGATTTATCTTCCGTTCCTTCAGTTCCAGCTGAGGTCAACACGAAGAAAAAACAATACAATTCGGCGAGGACTCGGAAACGGCACACGCATTGCTGACAGGCGTTGGCTCCTGTCCATTGCACCCTTGCTCCAGCTTTCATGAAACTTTCATGAAACTTGCCAGGAGCCTCCCAAGGTTCCTCGAACTTTTATCAATGGGATCCAGCCACTTCAAGGCCAGGAGCATGCCATGAGATGCCATGAGATGCCATGAGGGGTCGAGTGTCTCACTCATGTCAGGCCCACGCGCATGGCGCTTTGAGACTTCTGACTAGAAAGGCGCGACAGGCTGGGCAATACTATACAGTGCTTACTTACCTCCCTATTAGTGGGATGATTTTCACCAATAGAATACACAATTGTTCTGGCTTTGTGCAGGAGGAGGCGGAACGGCCAAGCACCTAATTTGCTTCGGATTTGCTTGTGTGACTTCCGTTGCGTGGGAGTGTGTTCTTGTCAGTGGTGTGGGTCTGGGCATTGTTGTCCCATCTAGTTTTTAGCAGTACTTGAGCTGATGCCATGACTGCGGAGGCCATTACTTGTCCGCGAGAAGCGTGGATCTTAGTGAAATCTATCCCAAAATGGATTACCATAGGGGAATCCCCAAAAAAGATGAGAATGGTCATGAGAATGGAAAGCAACGGGATGAAGGATGTACTGTTTTCAGATGTAGCATGAAATCCATGATGTGCCAAATTGGAAAGATTTCAATGAAGCCAATGACGGAGCCTTATGCGATTCGTGTGCAATTTGCTGCTCCAGTTGTGGTTTGAATCTGCTTGCAGTCACCCAGATCTCTTGAGCGCGCTAAGCTACCAAAACGGTAGAATCTAGTTTTTTTCAAGAGGCACAAGTTTGAGCGCAGACATTTCAGTAGCAGCTCATCCACCAGCTTCCGGTCGTCGCTTAAGGCGTTGGTCAATGGACTATTTGAGCCGCCTCAGTGCGGAGCCATGAGCACAATCGTCACTGGTTGCTGGCACGCTAAATTGCTTCCAGCATGCATGCATACAAGTGTTGTATGTGTCTGTAATCAATTGGTGGTTGCATGTGAGTCGTGTGAGTGTTCGTCGCCATTATGTCTATCGTGATTACTTTTTTGTAAGTAACGTTGTACATCGAGAAATGCGAATGGGAAACGAGTGAGTCAAGTTGCCTTGTGTGGAAACAAGTGAGTCAATCAAGTTCCGTTGTGCCTTGTGTTGAGGCTCGAGTTTGGACACCATTGGAACGGAAAATTTCATGCCAAAGTGGCCACAGGAGCGGGGCCGAGAAAGACTACCCGTTTCCGGAAAGAGCCAAAACCACCTACCGGGATGTTGGTTTATCCACCCTCCAGCCCGATGCTAGGAAGTTGTCGAGCTTGTCGAGCTTCTGAAGAGGTCGGCAACATTTTTCGATGTGTAGCTTCTTACTTCTCAGCTCGGCATGTTGCATTTCCAGATCATGAGGGTGGTTTCAAAGTCCGAAGAGCTTCGTTGATGCCAGGCCAGGGGATTCGGCGCTCTATGCAACAATGAAGGACGACATGGCACATGCGTGTTGTAAGGCCACGTGGATGAATATGACAACTGGAATTGGGCCTCCGCGCATTTTATCAGTTGATTTTCATTTAAATTTATGAGTATCAACATGTTGGAGACCTTATATATATATAAGTTTTTTTTCCGTTCGGTGTGCGTTGTGTACTTTGTTCTGCTCTTTTTTGCTGTCCAGTGCGCTTTGTTCTGCTTCTTTAATGTCTTTGGCGTGCTTTGTTCTGCTCGTTTGGTGTGTATGGTGTATGTTGTTCTGCTCCTTTGGGGTGCTTGGCGTGCTTTTCCCTTCTCCTTTGGTGCAGAAAGACATTTTCGGAAAACGCTCAGAAGAATGTTTAGCATCATGTGAGACCAGTACGAGAAGTGGACTTGGGTGCTGAGGCGAGATAAACTTGAATTTTGGTTCTCAGGTGTGAACATTTTGGAGCGAAAAGGCAGTGTCCAGCAATGACTTCAGTAAAAATTGCTGCAGTTCCAGCTATATATTTTGTATGAATTATTTTAAGCATCATACATTCAGATTTCCTGTGCTAATCCGCCGGTTTACTTGATTCCGAACTGTCAGCATGAATGCCATGGTTGCTGGAGGATAGAGTAGAAACACAGCGCTGGATTGTTGTCGGGTGGCGCTTTGCTATTGCTCCTTATCAGAATGGACACCTTGCGCAAAACTGTAGTGAGATGACTTTCTCTAGAGCCAGATTTGAGTTCCATCGGAGGATGCGTCGAGCGAGCAACTGAAATTCCAAAGCGGTGCATATTGTATCTCGCACCCTGAGAAATCTGAGAAGGCCGCAGCTTGATCAAGGGGCTTCCCATCGGTTTCCGATCATGTTCCACGTTGCTGCGTGCATTTTCGTGCCATTTTGCTGGCGAAAGGCCATCCCAGGAGGTGCCGACAGCTGGGACCCCAAAATGGCTAAAAGGGCCACTGAGGGTCATCCATGCTCAAGCTGTTTACTTTGCTCATTGTGCCGTTTCATCTGTTTCCCTTCAAGCTGTTTGGAGTTTCAAGACATGTCAGTGCAATCGTAGTCCATTCAAGTTTGGGTTTCACACATCGAATTCGATTCATCGAGTGTCCAAGAAGTCAGAGTCCTGTTCCTCTGTTCTTCATTGACATTGTTTTGTTTCTAGGCTACTTCGCTGCCGAGAATGACTTAAGTCTTGGGGTCTGGACCCCACCTGAAGAGAGATGCAGGTTGGTCCGCGAAAAAAAATATTATGAGTAAATTCAAAAACCCTTTGGAAAATCAAATCCATCATGGTATTCAAAGCGGTTCATTGTACTGCAGCCCTCATTTAGATTGGTACAATACCAACCTGAAACAATCAAGCTGTCAGGGTTTTGTCAAAAGATTATCAGGCTGCAGTGCGATTGGGTCCGTGTCGAGGTCGCTGACGGCGTTGGAGAGTGGGAATGGCGTTTTGGCACCGGCGCCCAGACGCCGGCAGAACTTTGTTGCTAGCTCTAAGGGCGCTCGAAATGAAGAGATTTGGGGCTGGGACTTGGAGTTGAGATCTTCACACCTGGAGTCTGAAAAACATGCCGCCCTCCGGCTCAGTGAACTTTGCTCCAGGCAACAATCCAAGGGCTTTTGCCGATGAGCTGATGAATGGCTGCCAGGAGCTTGCCCTTTGTTGTAGGTGCAATCTCAGGTAAGAAAGGCATCGGTGCATCCTGGGAAACATTTTGCACGGTAGTCGACTCAAGGTCGTGGAAAAACATATTTTCAAGCCATTGCAGAATTACACTTCATGTCATCTTCATGCAGCTTTGTAGTGCCGCACCAATCTCAGCTTTCGTGGCACCTCGCCAAATTTTCTAATCAGGACCACTTGAAAGACATGACTGGCATGGAATCGCTTCCGCGATTTGGGCAAAGCCAGTCCTGATCCCAGATGCAGTTCACGATTTCTTTATCAAGATTGATGTTTTTGCTTGTCCTTGGTGCCTTCCCTGTTCAGTTTTGCAGCAAAGAGCTTGACTTTCAATGGTGAGTCAGAATTGAAAGTGAACAGCAATCCTTTGTCTCGGGCACGCCTTGAAGGCCTTGCAAAATGGATGGGAAGGTACAAAGTCCGAAGCGCTCAGTTACACTCAGTGGGTAAACGGGGTGACCTCCTGCAGTTGTGGCGGCTTTCAAGAAAAGCTTGTGCCGAATGCAACACTAGCAACGTTTGCATTTCTCGATACACCTTTTGATTTTTTCCGAAACTCATGAATGCTTTTCTGCTCCAAAAGCGTGACAGTCTACAAAACAACCAGTGCATTAGGTCTCCCAAGTTCGGAATTTCAGAAAGTTTCCAATTTCGAAGAAATCCGGCGATGCCTCGCCGTTTGGAGGTGTTGCTAAGCGCATAGCTTTAGCTACCTGGGGGCGCGCCCCTGCCGCCGACCCTCCCCTAAAATCCTTCCGCTTGCTGGGGTTTTCACGTTTTTGGGGGTTCGGGTGGGAAAAAAGAGGGTAAAATTCGAAGATGCGTTTTGGAGGTCCTTGTTGGGCGTTTTTTGGTCGCTTTTTGGTGGATTTTTCATGTTTTTTTGGTGCTGTCCACGCGTAAAAATCGTGTAATTTACAATGTTTTTGCGCCTTTGGCATCAAAAAAAGCTTGTGACAACATGCTGGAAACTGCGTAAATACCAGTGTTTTTGCTAGGCCCGGGCCACAAAACACTGTAAATACCGTGATTGTTGCTAGCAGAGGCTCAAAACCTCGTAAATACCGTGGTTTTGCGCTCATGCGGAGCCAAAAACATCTGTATTTACGGTGTTTTTGTGTTCCGAGAACGTGAAAAATCGCGGAAACACCGCCCATTTGAAGCTTTTTGGGGGTTTGCAAAAACCGCCTATTTGACTATTTTCGGGAGTTTGCAAAAAGTACCAACTACAAAGATAACAACGACAACGACAACAGGACCAAGCAGCTACAGCAACAACAACAACAACAACAACAACGCCGCCGCCGACGACGACGAAGACGACGACAACAACGACAACGACGACGACGACGACGACGTCGACGACGACGACGACGACGACGACGACAATGACGACAACGACAACAACAAGGACAACGACAACGACAACACGAACAAGAACAAGAACGAGAACGAAGACCAGAAGCAACAACAACGACGACAACGACGACGACGACGACAATGACGATGACGACAACGACGACAACGATGCAGCTCGCAGCATGTCATGTCCGCAAGTTCAGATGAAATCCCCCTCTCTCTTTCCCTCCCCCGACCCTTACAGGCATCGCCGGTGTGCGAAGCTCTACAATTCTTTGGTGACGACGTGATAAATGCTTCGGGTCATGCATTGACCTCTTGCGATTTTCCGGAAACCCTGATCAGTTGCAGGCATCAGGTTTACTTCCAACAACAGCGGACATCAGCAATGGTACGGTCCAAAAGCAGCCATGATGTCCGACTTTTGCATTGTTGCTCATTGCATTTGAAATATGCTTGTCGGACGATGCTTACATCATATTGTGTACCATGTGCATGTACATACTGTAGATCCCATCTCATTTCACTTTTGGAACACCGCTCATGTGAGCAAATCCCAATAGAATTTGTATATCCGGACCACCTGAGTTTCATCATGTTTGGCAACTCAGGTCCTTCGGGTCTTCAACAGGCTTGGTGGCAACTTTGAACAGGTGCATCGGTGGTGGTCCAAAGGTGTCATTCTGGTCCCGAGAATTGTGAGCCCTGGGCTGAGGGGAGTTGTTTCGCCCTTTTCTCAGTGAAATGCGGGTTACCCAATACAAGTTGCGCAAGTTGACATCCCATCAGCCACTTGGGGGTGTACCCAATTAGGGGCATACCCAGTGAGATAACATCTATATTATGAGGCTTACGCGTGACAGCCGGGCGCCGGCCAAAGCAGACCCGTCAGCCCGAGCTGGGTTTGAATGCGACCCTGGTGGCGCACAGCTGGGGCGAGGTTGCGCCTACCTGGGTCTCGGTTGGCGCCATGTAGGTGGCTTTACCAAGTTGTTGTGGTTGTTGTTGTTGTTGTTGTCGTTGTTGTTGTTGTTGTCGTTGTTGTCGTTGTGGTTGTTGTTGTTGTTGTTGTTGCTGTTGCTGTTGCTGTTGCTGTTGCCGTTGCTGTGGGTGTTGGTGTGGTTGTTGTTGTTGTTGTTGTTGTTGTTGTTGTTGTTGTTGTTGTTGTTGCCGTTGTTGTTGTTGTTGTTGTTGTTGTTGTTGTTGTTGTTGTTGTTGTTGTTGTTGTTGTTGTTGTTGTTGTTGTTGTTGTGGTTGTTGTTGTTGTTGTCGTCGTCGTCGTCGTCGTCGTCGTCGTCGTTGTTGTTGTTGTTGTTGCTGTTGTTGTGGTTGTTGTTGTTGTTGTTGTTGTTGTTGTTGTTGTTGTTGTTGTTGTTGTTGTTGTCGTGGTCGTCGTCGTTTTTTTTTTTGTTGTTGTTGGCCGATGTTGGCCCGATTTGGGTGCAGGTTTGCCCCTGTCTTGGCCCTAGGTTAGCCCATGTGGCCCACAGCTTGGCGTAATGTCGACCCAGGTAGCCCACAGCTTGGCCGCTGTTGGCCCTATCTTGGCCTATGTAGTCCCTATCTTGGGGCCATGTTGGGCCTATGTTGGGCCATCTTGGGGCCATGTTGGGCCCATGTTGGCCATCTTGGGGCCATCTTGGGCCTATGTTGGGCCGTCTTGGGCCATCTTGGAGCCATGTTGGGCCTATGTTGGGCCATCTTGGGGCCATCTTGAGCCTATGTGGGCCCTATGTTGGCGCAGGCTTGCCCCTATCTTAGCCTTATGTTGACCCATGTAGCCCACATCTTGGCCGATGTTGGCCCTATGTTGGCACCAAGGCCGTCAAGATGTCCAGTTTTCCGTTCCGGACCCCGTCCGAAGACCCAAAACCATGAAAAACCCATGGTTTTTTAACGTCGCCAAGATGAAACCTGGAGACGGCGAAGGCCACAAAACCCTGTAAAAAACGATGTTTTTTGAACACCACCCGCAGAATACACTGTAAATTACACGTATAATCGTGGGTCGGGGGTGAACACGAATTGGTCGGAGGTGGTCGGCGGCAGGGGCGGCCAGCGTATATAACCTTCGGTTACCACCGAAGGCCTCCGGCAATGCCACGGGCCCGGGGCCGGCGCCCGGATCTAAGGGCTGCCGCCCCTGCCGCCGACCCCGAAGAACAGGTTTACTTTGAGGAAGTTAGAGTGTTTTAAGTAAGCGCGCTTTGGTTTCAACCATGAGCTTGGCGGACTAGAGTTTGGAGGTCGTCACTAGGATGACCTTTTCAGCACCTTGAAAGAAACCAACAGTTTGGGGGCAATGTCGCACGGCAGCAACATAAAGGACTTCAGAGACAGGGGGCCAGGAGTAGAGCCTGCGGTTCCAGTTGACTCAATACAGGGAAACTTATCAGGTCCAGACTAATGAAGCTTGGCAAATTGATGTTGTTTTTGCATTCTTTGGGGTGTCGTGATGCATGGCGGTTCTCGATTGGTGGAGTGATTCATGAATGTGACTAATTTGGTTAAGTCTATTTCTTAATTATTTATCACTAATCAATTAGGCATCAATCCAATATCTATCAGTTTGTATAAGTGATCAATCATGTAGTATTAATTTCATCTTTCAATTATCTGTGTCGTTGGTTAGGTATGAGACATGACTATACCAATGGTTTGATAGTACAGTATAGTATACTTAAAGTTGTTCGTGGATATTGACTGGTATTCAACATATCTTTGTGCTGATGGGGGAATATCACCGGTAATAGGTATCTCTATACGGATGTCAACCAATGTTTGTCATCTTATAGCCAGGCTTTCGAATGGTAACCAGAATGCTGGCTGTTATCTTCTTGCAAGGCTATCCAGATGCATCTCGGAACGTCCCCTTTGGGTCCCTGTAACGATAGCTTAGTTGTTGCCTATTGTGCCGTTGTGGTTGTTGGTTCTTGATTACTGGCATTGTTGCTTGGTTATTCCCTGACGCGCTCCCCCTTGCATCGGCCGGGGTCGGCGGATAAGTCACTGTTGGTGATTGTTTATGATTGTGCAACTCACAGTAGTTGCTGGGGGGCTCCATCAATATTGGCAACGGCGACTCGTCGACTCCCAAATTTTTCTGCGCCCACTGACAACCTCTCGCCAGGTCTGGGCATTTGGGCGTGGCAAATTTGGGTGATTCAGCGCCGCCGCCTGTTTGAACACTGGTCCTTTGTGGTCCACCTGGGCCGATTAAGAGACGAAGAAGATCGAAGAAGTATGAATCAGATGGAACTTGCGGCGTTTCACTGCGATGTTGGACCCCAACTTCTTGGGGTGACTCCCGAAAAAAAGCTATGGCATGACTGGCTTCGGCTGCAGCTCTGTTTGCATTCGTGCATCAGTTTGCGTCCCACTCGATGCTCAATCTCAGCATCACCAGTGCCCGTCGTAGCAGGCTCTTCTTCTTTTGCGCCGTAACGAGGTGGGTTGCCGAACGTCAAATTTGCAAGTGAACAAATTATCCACCGTCGGCGACGACGGGGATACTTTGTTTATGTTTATTTGTGAAAGGGGTGGAACTAGTGTTTTCCCGCCATGTTTTGCCACCATATTGTTCCCCACATTGACGTGTGGGGTTTTTGTTTTTAGTTCTGTATCCGCCTTCCTCCTCCGCCTCCGCCTCCCGTCCTCCCCTCCTCACTCACTCACTCACTCACTCACTCACTCACTCACTCACTCACTCACTCACTCACTCACTCACTCACTCATTCACTCACTCACTCACTCACTCACTCACTCACTCACTCACTCACTCACTCACTCACTCACTCACTCACTCACTCACTCACTCACTCACGCACTCACTCACTCACTCACTCACTCACTCACTCACTCACTCACTCACTCACTCACTCACTCACTCACTCACTCACTCACTCACTCACTCACTCACTCACTCACTCACTCACTCACTCACTTGGGTCTCCGCCTCTTTTGCGTGGCAGGCGTGGCACAATGTGTCTCCGCCTCTTTTGCGTGGCAGGCGTGGCACAATGTGCACTGCCAAGGGGTCGGATGTACGCCCTGGCGTCCCTTGGGTCTCCGCCTCTTTTGCGTGGCAGGCGTGGCACAATGTGCACTGCCAAGGGGTCGGATGTACGCCCTGGCGTCCCTTGGGTCTCCGCCTCTTTTGCGTGGCAGGCGTGGCACAATGTGCACTGCCAAGGGGTCGGATGTACGCCCTGGCGTCCCTTGGGTCTCCGCCTCTTTTGCGTGGCAGGCGTGGCACAATGTGCACTGCCAAGGGGTCGGATGTACGCCCTGGCGTCCCTTGGGTCTCCGCCTCTTTTGCGTGGCAGGCGTGGCACAATGTGCACTGCCAAGGGCTCGGATGTACGCCCTGGCGTCCCTTGGGTCTCCGCCTCTTTTGCGTGGCAGGCGTGGGACAATGTGCACTGCCAAGCGCTCGGATGTACGCCCTGGCGTCCCTTGGGTCTCCGCCTCTTTTGCGTGACTCACTCACACTCACTCACTCACTCACTCACTCACTAACTCACACACACACACTCACTCACTCACTCACTCACTCCCTCACTCACTCACTTCACTTCACTTCACTTCACTTCACTTCACTTCACTTCACTTCACTTCACTTCACTTCACTTCACTTCACTTCACTTCACTCACTTCACTCACTCTCACATCCCTCACTCACACACACCACACTCACATCACTCACTCACACTCTCACTCACTCACTGTACATGAACATACATACATACACACAAACTCACCCACCATCACCCCTCCATCACTCTTATACTTCCTCTTCCCTTCTTGCTTTTCTATGATCAGTCTAAGTCTAGAAAAGTTGGTAACATGTGGGGTTATCCGGTCCTTTAATTGTTGGTGTGGTGGTGGCAGCGGTGGTCACCGTGATGGTAGTGGTGGGTGCAGAAGGAGCAGAGTTTAGCAAATGGACTGGACTGGACCCGCTTCTGATGCCCCGCCCAGGTTGACCCGACAAATACCTTCCGTTGCGTGGCCCGCACTCGTGAACAGCAACATTACTTCAACTGTCCGTGCCCTTTGGTTTTGGTCATGGTAAATCCGTGACGACAGCTGTAACGACATGATATCGAGAATGCACCCCGCATGGTTTGGGCGCATCTCCCTGCGAGTCGCAAGATAAGAAATGTTGTTGATGAAATCTTTCAAGCGACAGAATGATGCAAGTGCCGTCGAGAACAAAACCATTGTTTGCCTTGTCAATGGAGCAGCAGTTTCAATGCATTTTGAAAGTCAATATGTTGTGGGAGCTCATTTTTCACCGCTCGCTGCAAGCCATTTGAGTCTCTTGGTAATTGGAGCCAGGTACCAACTGGCGGTTGTGCCAAAGCGTGCGGATTTTCCAGCATTGCTGGACCAGGGGAAGGCATAGGGTCGAATGTCCACAAAGCTGTGCTGTGGAGATACGTGGGTACTCGTTCAGTATTCATTCATGAATTATATGTTTCACATTGCATCTCTGCATAGTAGCAGTTGCGTTGTGGCATTGTTTGTCACCATGCAATTTGAAAGTCACTATGGCAGGAGAAGTTTGTTCGAGCGATCGAGCGTTGCGAAAATATCAAAACAGATTGCGTGAATGTGCGGAAACACAGCTTGTGAAGTGCACTGATATCAGGTGCAGGCTCAGCCGCAATAAAATAGCGACAGCAACAAGCGATAAGCAATAAGCATTGCCAACTGACAGAATGTCAAGTGCACAGAATGTCAGTGCTTTGTTTTGATGCCTTGATGTCTTGGACGGGAAGAGCCGAGGATGCCGATCTGTTTGACTTCAACGTCCAGGAGGGTGATCTTTTGGTTCTTGGCAGCTTCCTCAGCCCTGTTCGAATGGGCGATGAGATCTTGATGTTTTCGCAAGTCCCAGGAACGGATGGGGTCTTTGATAATCTGTATGTTGAGGAGGCTGGGGCTGCCGAAAAGATAGCCAAATGAGCTGAGTCGAGTTGGCAGGGATGTGAGACCATAGTATACATCAAATCTAGCAAACCTAAGGCACTCCACGTCTTCCCCAGTTCTTCATGTATGATCTTTCTGAGCCATACCGGCTGGTGTCTGTCGGAAGTCCGGCGCAATCCATCTTGAAAATAGTTGTTTCAGGTTTATTTGGGATCCACCTGCGACGCGGTGCGGCATTTGAGATGCAACCCTGGACAGTTGACACAGGTTTGTGAACTTGCCAGTGCGGCCATTGGTCCACGGCAAGCAGACTGCAGTCCGGGACCTCACGTGCTGAAGCCAGGGAGGACATTTCGTGGCACTCCATAGCTTGGAAGGTACCAGACATGTAGTTGCTTCTCAATGATTGCCTCAATTACTGTGTTTCCAGACATCGCACTGTGGTTATATGAATCTTTTGATGGCCGATCCGGAAGACAACGATGTGGAGATGAACTTGAATGCAAGGATGCCATCTAACCCTGAAAGTTGGAGGCCCTGCGAAGATGACGCAGAAAGAGTTTTCCACCCCACAGCCGCTGTATGACACAGCAGCCGAAGGTCACATCACAGAAGCCGTGGGGTGCCCTGAAAAGCGGCCTTGGTGATGGAAATGTGCCGAGGGATGAGCTGAGTTTTCCAAAAAGCTCGAGCATCACTTGTACTTGAGGGCACGTAGGTCATGTTTTCCACACACTTAAAGAAAGATGGATGAATTACTAGATAAAAATATTTTCTCACAATGTCATGATATGGTGATGATTGTGGCGATGGTTACGGTGATTGACACGGTTTTAGATTTGAAGATTGAATGCAGCTCGCTGCATCCCAGGAGCAAATCGCACACTTGATCGCAAAGGCTGGGTGGGAAGTGCTTTACACGATCAGATGGCCATCCGAAAAGCCGACATCGCTGGGAAACCTGACATAGAACTAAGAGACATTCGCATCATTACATGTTGTTCTTCGTCAGGAAGTGGGAGTAGGGAAGGATGAAGACAAGCAGGATTTTTTGGATGTCGGGGCGCAAACTTTGATTACTGATTACTGTTCTAAAGAACTACTTCAATTTGCGGCCCCCGGACCATGTTGTTCGAACCACATGGGGTGAGATGTAGCATGGGCAAAAGCACGGTCTTCTAAGAGTTGCGAAACATTGAGGATACAGTCCCCTATTCGCGGAGAAGCTTCGTTCTACAGAGCATACATTTGATGGTGTTCCTATCTTTACTATACAGACTTGGGTGGTTTGAGAATCCATTTCACCTCAACAGCCATTGATACAATCTCTTTGTGGCAGAACCCACCACTGGAGGTATACCCAGTTTGATGGATATACGGAAGCATCAATATCACCCCGTGCCACTTGACATCGGCTGCGTTTGCCAAAAGGCCGCTTTTCACAGATCTCTCAATCCCAGTGCGAGGCCCATGCGCATTTGATTTGCAAGGTGTGGGTTTTTTGATTTTTGGATATTCTTTATAGATTTTGGTTTGGTATGTGATGATATTATTTGAGCACGTTGGGAAAGGGCGTCCACTCACATGCTCAGATGTTATGCGCGCATGAAAGCACGTACACAAAATACAACCTATGTATGGACATTTGGTCACATTTGAGTGTCTATAGATAGATTTCAACTATGAATGTATATTGATATGTGTTTACATGTATCGAAATAAAAGCTCTACAAAACTCACAAGTCTCCAGGTGTGGACTCACGACTCATGGGTTTGCCTTCACATCCCCCATTTTGTGGACGATCCCTGTGCCGACAGGAGCCCCTTCAGTGATCATGCGACCCAGGCCCGCCCACCAAAAATCGGATAGGTCGAAAAATGATCACCGTGGATCAAAAATCCACAGCAATGATGCTTGTGCAACAATGATGCATCCACATCCATGAATGCGCCATCTTGAGATGTTTTGGGATCGATTTAATGTGAAACATGCTCTGCTACCTCAGCCTAAACTCTGGCGGTATGATATCAACACGAAAGGTACTTTTAGGCTATCGCCATGGTACTTAGAATGCCTGTGTTCTGTTTTTTTCCCCGCAACTTTGTGTGGGGTTCTTGTTTTTGATTCTGTATCCCGGGCTCCTTCTCCTCCTTCTCCTCCTCCCGCCGCGTCCCATATCTCACATACAATAACTTCACACACACAAATTTAACATACAATAACTTAACACACACTCACACACACACAACTTTGTCACATACCATCTCTCACAAACAATAACTTCACACACACAAATTTAACATACAATAACTTCACACACACAACTTTCTCACATACCAATCTCTCACATACAATAGCTTCACACACACAAACTTAACACACACAAACTTAACATACAATAACTTCACACACTGGACTGGTTTTAAGAATTGGAGCTGGTTCCAAATTGGTCGCGTCGAATCGTGCGGATAGTTCGTTCTGCAGGGTTTTAACTTAAAAGATTTGGTAATTCCTACCTGGTAGACCTTGTCAAGGCTGTATCCAAGAACGCAAGGTTGAAGAGGTCGAAAAGGTCGAAGCGGTCGTGAAACCAGATTTCAAATTGCAGTGCAACAGCAAAAAATCGCTTGCTGAAAATGGATAACGGAATAGAAAACAAACAGCGCATGAACAGAACCGAAGTCAACAGTTTTAACCAGTTTTAACCAAGCAGGTACACAACTGAGCGTCCTCAGTTGCTTCCCCTTCAGTGACACAGCTTCGTTGGGCAAGGTAGTCACTGAAGGCCTTGCCCCCCTGCATGTGTAGTTAACCATTCCCTGTGCTAGAAGGGTTTACACACACACGCCCCACGACGGGGCAAAACTTGCTATGACAAGTGTGAGCGCATGTAATTTGTAGAATGGCGCTAGCTACAATCGAACGAAAACTGCTCCAAAACTGCTCTATACCATGATTGGGTGTGGTAGGCGCCAGAATTGGTTGCTGCAGTAACAGAAACCTTGTTGGATGAACCTGCCAACCCTTATACCTGGGTAACGCCATGACTCCTAAGGACGCGCGTAATGTCCGGCGAGAAGGGGCAACAAAGTTTCGTGCGTTTATTTCGACCTATATCCTAGCGCACTCAGTGTCACTTGTGACGCCACATGTCGCACGAAAGCATCTATTTATTAAATTGTTCGTCTATTTAAACGTGAAATCCTGGGTTTTTCGGCTTTGCCCAGTCGCCATCACCTGTAGATGATTTAACGGATCAGAAGAAATGTGACCGTCATATCCGGTTGTGGTATCACATGTATGGTCAGCGCAGCGTTCTGCATTTTTTACTGCGCACATTCATCAAGAACGGTTGGAATCAGAATCTGTTCAATAATCCAGGAACGCGTCCTATCGGCGTGGTCAGTGTTGTTTCGAATCTTGGCCGCCCAGTTCCAAAGTTGTTGCTTCACTGCGCGCATTGTCAATCCGGAGCGCAACGCAATAACACAAAGATCTTGAATTTGAGGAATGACCAGCGATTTTGGGTGTGTGTATCTGAGGACCATCAGTAAGCGCGCTGCAAATGCTGAAGACAAGGCAAGATCGGATCCTTGACTAATGCTGGAGCGATAGTGACTCATATCATGATGGAAACGAACTGTAGTGGTTCTTTGATCTGTGTCGACGTGTACCCCCAATAATATTGGGTCAGACACTTCTTCAAGCAAAATAGGCGCTCCATAGAATTCTGCATGTGGGAAGACGGACCAAATAGGAGAACAACGCCATGATCCAAAGCCCATCATAGCCCGGTTATCCACATATCGGGTATTGCACAACAGTCGATTTGCCGCGATCATATCCTCGAATGTTTTGGAAAAAATGTGTTCTTGACATGCTGCTACGAGTCCGCATAACGCCGGGGCAAAGTGTGAACCCATACTAGCACCTTGAACTTGCTTAAACAGATGCCGACCAACCATGAAATATGAATTACGTAGAAGAAAGGAAACCATTGCAGGTAGATGAATCAAACTGACTTGCGTCGTACGATTGCCAGCTCGTCGATACCGACCACGAAAAATTCGTTGGGCAGATTCACGATCTTGAAGTTGGAAAGTAATAGTGCTGTCCAGAGACACATTGTACTTGTGACAATACACATGCAACGCATACCATACACTGTCGACCATTCGAGAATGTGGTACCGAATTGAAAAAACCTGATAAGTCTTGTTGGTCCATGTTTATAGGCAGATGGCTCGGTAAATCATCAAACACATAATGAATTGCCCGCATGATTTGAACAACGTCTTTGTCCAGCGATGTCTCACGAAATAATGACCGAATCAGCTGTAATACTACCCCTCCAATGACTTCGCCTAATCGGTTGTTCCAACTGTTTGTATATGCAATGATCGGACGCGCCGCTTCAAAATGTTTGCTAGGTTTGGGAAGAATATACGCACATGGGCACTTTCCACCAGGTGAGGCCAATTTTCGCAAGTGAGGTGGAAGGCTATCTCCCAAATCGACCATAACTCGTGGGAAAACTGTGTTCCAACCGACAGAACATCTGACAAACACGTCAGGTGTCATGAACGTTTTCATGAGGAGGTGGTGATAATGATGTGGGCAACACAAATGAGCTCGATGAGGATGGTGATCAGCTGGGCAAATGACGAACCTTCTTATACTACGCAATTCACGAAACAGGGCTTGGAATGTACAAACACCGTCACGGGAAACTGCTTGGACATGTTGTTGCCAAATATAGTGACACATGTAGTTCCATATGGTTGTGAACCGTCTTCCTAGCCGCCATCTTTCGCACCATTTAGCAAATTGTTGTTGTGCATCTGTGATCCAGCGTCTTTGTGATGGAAACACGGTGTCAGCTAAGTTCAGATGTCCAACCAGTAACGTTGGAAACAACCCACTTGCTGTGCTGAACACATGTCCAGTTGAACGTACATGATCTCCATAATCAAATGTACCGCAAGCCATACATTCAAACACGCATTCGTCTGGGGACCAGCTCTGCAAGAAAGAATGGAAATTGAAAACGAAATCTGAAAAAGGCCTGTTTCGTCGCAGAACAACATGTGTGGTTGGTACATGAAACCAGGGAAACAAACAGGAATGATGTTGCAGCAGCTCTCGAAGCCACGTTCGAACTAGGTCTTTCACATCGCACTGCAGGGGCAACAGCAACATTGGCACATTCGCGGGGGGGGCATGCCCACCTTTGAACTCAAGGCAGTTTTTTAGCGATCGTTGCGCACGCGTGCGCCAGGGTTCATCTATCTGGTGTACAAGTTTGTAAAGCATGTACAGAAACTCAAGGTTTACCTGCGAACTCCGTAGAACTTGTGCTGCATGGAACTTTCGTCGAGTTGTGCATCCTAGCCAGTACAACAGCTCGAACAAGTGTGTAGGCTGCTTCCACATGCGACTCATGGCAGATTCGTCCAGGGCACAGTTAGCAAGGAAGGAGAAACGATCGTGTACACGCTTGCCGGCTGTTTCACAAGGCATAGAAAAATTCAAAGGGGCAGCAACGCCGTGTTTCTTCAATAATGGATTGACAAATGGGTGGTTCAACATAGGCCTGAGCTGACCGATTAATGTCGTTTCTGCTGCTCGCAATGCAATTTCATCGTCAATTTGCTGCAATGGAATTATGATGAAATGAAAAAATGTTTGGGTGCTCTGCCAAATCTTCAGTGCTGGTTCAAAGAAGGCGTCAACTCCTTTACGCAGTTGCTCATACTTTCGATAGCGACTATATTCCCTATCCATAGGTGTATTTGTTGTACTGCCCACGTACCACCAGGTAGCGTGCTCTTGGACGCAAGAAGTTTTTAAATACACCCATCCTGGCGAGTGGAATTGCTCAAACGTAGAATTTCCTATGATCTCTTGTGATTTGAGAAACCGTGCTAATTTGATCCATGTTTTCGTCGTGGTGCTGCACATGTTCTTCAACAGAACGAACCTGGTGAAAAGCATCGTTTCCAACCAGAGGTATCTCCGCATGGAGAAATAGTTGAATTGTTCAAAAAAGGTCTTCCGGACTGGTTGTATCCACCGGAAAAACTTGTGAATTATTGCATCTAGGACAAACTTCGTTGATCCCATGAATTGTAAGTCAAAACTGGTCATGCATGCATCCGCAAAATGCGGACAAAGTCAGCGGTGCAAATGGTTCAAAATCGTGAGGAGCTTGAGAGCCTCCCCTGGCTTGAATTTGGTTGCATCACTGGGCTCCATGCCCCAACTCACCAACATCCGCTGTAGAGACGGTGCTTGGCCAGCATCGAGTTTCTCGTACATTTCCTTAAACTCCCTGGCACGTCGATCAATCTCAGCATGCTGCTTCGTATCTGGAACCTGCGACTTCATCCAAGAATTGATACACTGCACAGTATGGTTTTTGGGACCTGTGGATTCTAAATGGTTCGGGCGGTCTCGTACTGCCAGTTCTGTCAGCTTGCTCAGTGCCTGAGTTGTTGCGTTTCCTTGTCCGCTGAATGGCAATGTCTGTTGCCCTGGTTGTCGTGTGCTGTCTGCAGTACCTGGGGGTGAGGTGCTGTGGCCAGCAGGCGTGGGAAGAGCCTGGAGGGTGTGGGGAGGTGAAGGGGATGGCATGTTCCTGCTTGGTGCTATCCCTGGTACTGCGGTCTCTGCTTGGGATTGATGCGAATTGTCAGCAGCACCTTGACCTACTTGCATACGAAGTCTGGCATTCTCCTCTTCCATTCTACGTAATCGTTCCATCAACTGATTGGAAGGGTCCTGTGGGAGAATGGTGCGGAACTGTTCCATGGTGAAATCGGCCAATGCTTCTAGGGCTGCTTTTCTGGCACTCCACTGTGTTAAATCTGTGGACAAACCCTGTTTGGCCGCAGCACCTGACAGTAGTTGATTGAAATCAACTTGCTGCTCACGAAGAATTTTCATAAGGGCTGATGTAAAGTAGCATTCTTGACGGGAACGAAACAACTCAAGGAATGTGGCTTTGCCATTTGCCAACAGACGTAGGCACCAATTCTGAGACATGTTGTGGATGATAGGGATAAGCTTCACCTCATGAATAGGTACATTGTCGATGCCAAGGTTTCTACTGACAGACGTTGAGATGACCTGACGAGGGAGTGCTAGGCCATAGACTAAGTTGGTGTCCAAAAAGTCCTGGTTGGGTTTCCATGTGTCAGGAATCTCGTAATGGTTTTCCCATCGGTCTTCCGAAGCCTGTGGGAGGTGTATTTGATGTCTCGCAGGTACTGGGGAACTACCTGACCTTCTTGGAGCCTTTCTGTGATGCGAATTGGACGTCTCATGTTGCCTCACATATCCTCGGGACGGTCGCAGTCGCAAATCATCTTCATGCCTTCGACGATCACGGGCAGGGGACCGCGAACGGCGTCGGGAATCACCACGTCCCATTGTGCGCACGCTGGATAAGCAAATTGAAAACTTGCTACAACTGTCCAATGCAGCAGTATGATGTTTGAAAGGATACTTGGAGAATGTGCCTATCTGGATAACGAGCATATTACTTTGTGTTCATGTCTGTATGTCTGTTATATATGCGCGCGCTGGACCAAGTGGCGAGATGTATCAGATTCGACTTCATGAAGCATGAAGCAAAAATACGTGTCAAGGTTGTCAATATGGTTCTAAAATCTGTGTTATCGCAACATGTACACTAGATTGACATCCTGGGTTTCTGGCTTTGCCCAGTAGCCATCAAACGACACGTGCGTATCAAAACATACATGGTGAAACTGACATCCTGGGTTTTTCCGGCTTTGCCCAGTGGCCATCAGACGAAGTTTCCCTGTAATACATGTTTTGTCTTAGAACTCAACGTCAGGTGTTATCTGAAACTCTCAAAGTCTCATTTACTTAACAAAACAATCAAATAACCACATCATAGCAACAAAGAGGCATTTGAGGTCTTTTTCAGCTCCGTTTCTTGTCACGAAAAGGGAAATTACATTGTGCAAACCCTGTTGGTTTTAAGCACCTCGATGTGTACCGAACTCATTTAAATCCAGCTTTTTCTTTGTCAATGTAGGAAATTCCTAAGACTTTGGACAGATGTGTGCGAGCAAGCCATCGTTTTTCGCGGGTTTGGTGAACTGTATCAAACCAGTGCGCACATGCTGTCTCAGCGAGGACTCCACCTCCATGTAGTGTGTAGTGACAATTTTGTCTCAATCCAGCAATCCCAATCACCTGAACTTCTTTGTTATTCGATTGTCGTGCAGTTTTTAACAGGACTTGGCGACGAAGGTTTTTCCAATTTTGTTCTGTTACCTTGGTGTCAATAATCCGACAGAAAAACCCTGGACTTGGGTACCATTGTTCGTTTTGTTCATCAATATTGCATGATGGTAAGATCACCTGGTTCTGGATGATGGGAATCGCTGCTTCCATACTGGTACCATGTCCAAAAGGATAAAAGCATCGAAATGGAATGGGTTGGCATGAGTGTCCATCAATCATTGGTGATGGAAAGCCAAAAGGAAAGAAAAAGGCCAGCCCAATGTTGCCACACTGTGTGTCATGAATCAGCTCGCATTCCGTGAACATTGTAGTCCAGTTGGGGATGTACTTCAAAATGTCCATGAAAACCTGCGCAGTCGCCCTGTGAACCAATGTAGATTCAATGTGATGTAAACGAAGGAACTCATCAAACATGGCCCATTCCCATCTAGGTTGTGGCAGACTCGGCCGGGGAAACTCATGAAATGCTTTGATTCGGATTTCCTGAAGCATCACACCTTTCAGTTCCTGCAATATTTCAGATACGTCAAGCCACTTGGCGTGATTGACCAGTGCCGCGTCAATCGCCGGGGAATCTATACAATATGTAACCGCTGTAGACCAAAGTTCCAAGTGTTTGCGCGTCTTGAGCTCAATCATGTCCAACTGTAATGGGTACACCCGTATGAAGCAGTAAGAGAGTTTGGCAAGATTTACTTGGTTGAGCATAGTTTCAAACTTCCATGGAACCTGTCCTGTTGTAAACTTCCAATGTACAGGGATCGCAACATCATACTTAGTGTCTTCGCGATCACTCAGAGTGGGGGTTGAATCATTCAATGCCGGGCATGACGCTGCCTGTTGTTGTAAAAACTGAATGGCTGGTCGTGGTGGTGGAGGAGGAGGCACATATTGTCGAAATAAATTGACTACATTTGGGTCCGTCAGGATGGACGTGTCATGAATTTCAACTCGCAACCATGTGCAGACATGTCCAATACCAATTTAGGTCGCGATGGGGCAGATTTGGCACCTAGTCCTCTTGCATTGGGTGATCGGGATCTATGACGCCGACGATCTCGAGAAGGGGAAAGTGCATGGTGCGGCATATGGAGAGCGCGTGTATTCAAAGTGGTTCAATATTTGGGGCACTGGACACCTTCAGAGTGATTAAACCAATTCTTAACAAGAAAAACCTTTCTAGTCAACAACCATTGGTAAAAACAAATCAACACCTGAAGCCAACCTTTTAGAGCCAAATTTTCATCGTGAGTTAACATCCTGGGTTTTTTCGGCTTTGCCCAGTCGCCATCATACGAAAATGACATGTCAAAACATGTCAAAACATCAGATTGACATCCTGGGTTTTCGGCTTTGCCCAGTCGCCATCAGATGAGGTTTACGCATTAAACCATTTAAAGTAGACTGACATCCTGGGTTTTTTCGGCTTTGCCCAGTAGCCATCGGACGAAGTTTACGCGTCAAACGTGTAAAAGTTATAGATTGACATCCTGGGTTTTTCGGCTTTGCCCAGTCGCCATTATACGAAGTTTTCGTTTCAAAACGTGTATATACAAATTAGTCTGACATCCTGGGTTTTCGGCTTTGCCCAGTTGCCATCACAGGAGATATATGCACTAAACGATGTAAACCTAGACATCCTGGGTTTTTTCGGCTTTGCCCAGTAGCCATCAGACGAAATTTACGCGTCAAACGTGTAAAAGTTATAAATTGACATCCTGGGTTTTTCGGCTTTGCCCAGTCGCCATTATACGAAGTTTTTCGTTTCAAAACGTATACAAATAGTCTGACATCCTGGGTTTTCGGCTTTGCCCAGTTGCCATCAGAGGTGATTTACGCACAAAAAAAAAACCTGCACCTATAAACTGACATCCTGGGTTTTTCGGCTTTGCCCAGTGGCCATCAGATCAAAATTACGCGTCAAACATGTAAAAGTGGTAGACTGACATCCTGGGTTTATCGGCTTTGCCCAGTCGCCATTATACGAAGTGTGCGTTTCAAAACATGTAAAACTAGACAGACATCCTGGGTTTTCGGCTTTGCCCAGTCGCCATTTTACGAGGTTTTCGTTTCAAAACGTGTACAAACTAGTCTGACATCCTGGGTTTTCGGCTTTGCCCAGTCGCCATCACAGGAGATATACGCACTAAACGATGTAAGCCTAGACTGACATCCTGGGTTTTTCGGCTTTGCCCAGTAGCCATCAGACGAAATTTACGCGTCAAACGTGTAAAAGTTATAGATTGACATCCTGGGTTTTTCGGCTTTGCCCAGTCGCCATTATACGAAGTTTTTCGTTTCAAAACGTGTACAAATAGTCTGATATCCTGGGTTTTCGGCTTTGCCCAGTTGCCATCAGAGGTGATTTACGCACTAAACCATGTACCTATAAACTGACATCCTGGGTTTTTCGGCTTTGCCCAGTGGCCATCAGATGAAAAATACGCGTCAAACATGTAAAAGTGATAGACTGACATCCTGGGTTTATCGGCTTAGCCCAGTCGCCATTATACGAAGTGTTCGTTTCAAAACATGTAAAACTAGACTGACATCCTGGGTTTTCGGCTGTGCCCAGTCGCCATTATACGAAGTTTTCGTTTCAAAACGTGTACAAATTAGTCTGACATCCTGGGTTTTCGGCTTTGCCCAGTCGCCATCACAGGAGATTTGCGCACTAAACCATGCACGTATAAACTGACATCCTGGGTTTTTCGGCTTTGCCCAGTGGCCATTAGATGACAATTACGCGTCAAACATGTAAAAGTGATAGACTGACATCCTGGGTTTATCGGCTTTGCCCAGTCGCCATTATACGAAGTGTTCGTTTCAAAACATGTATAAACCTAAGCTGACATCCTGGGTTTTCGGCTTTGCCCAGTCGCCATTATACGAAGTTTTCGTTTCAAAACGTGTACAAATTAGTCTGACATCCTGGGTTTTCGGCTTTGCCCAGTCGCCATCAAAGGAGATTTGCGCACTAAACCATGCACGTATAAACTGACATCCTGGGTTTTTCGGCTTTACCCAGTGGCCATCAGATCAAAATTACGCGTCAAACTTGTAAAAGTTATAGATTGACATCCTGGGTTTTTCGGCTTTGCCTAGTCGCCATTATACGAAGTTTTTCGTTTCAAAATGTGTACATTAATAGTCTGACATCCTGGGTTTTCGGCTTTGCCCAGTCGCCACCAGATGAGATTTACGCGTTTAAACACCCCACAAAAGGACAACACCTAAAACTTTCAAATTATGGGGAAAAACAAAACTTGGCATAAAGCAAACATAGTCACGATCTTGGTTTTGATGCATTTTAGCTGCATGTGTTCTCTGAACTATTCTCCTTGTCTCTGACTGCTTGTGGCTTTGCCTGAAGTTGGACGTCCCTTCTAGGGTGCTTATGGTCTAAGCCTGCACGAGCTCTTGTTTGCATGCCTCTCAGCTGCCTTGGCATTTCGAGCCTGAACTGGGTCTCTGACCTGTCTTGTTTGCACACTACCCCTGCAACACAGAGGTATGGAGCCCCCCCGGACTATATAAGCCGGGGCGACATTAACACACTGGACTGGTTTTAAGAATTGGAGCTGGTTCCAAATTGGTCGCGTCGAATCGTGCGGATAGTTCGTTCTGCAGGGTTTTAACTTAAAAGATTTGGCAATTCCTACCTGGTAGACCTTGTCAAGGCTGTATCCAAGAACGCAAGGTTGAAGAGGTCGAAAAGGTCGAAGCGGTCGTGAAACCAGATTTCAAATTGCAGTGCAACAGCAAAAAATCGCTTGCTGAAAATGGATAACGGAATAGAAAACAAACAGCGCATGAACAGAACCGAAGTCAACAGTTTTAACCAGTTTTTACCAAGCAGGTACACAACTGAGCGTCCTCAGTTGCTTCCCCTTCAGTGACACAGCTTCGTTGGGCAAGGTAGTCACTGAAGGCCTTGCCCCCCTGCATGTGTAGTTAACCATTCCCTGTGCTAGAAGGGTTTACACACACACACAACTTTGTCACATACCATCTCTCACATACAATAACTTCACATACCAATCTCTCACATACAAAAACTTCACACACACAGATTTAACATACAATAACTTCACACACAACTTTCTCACATACCAATCTCTCAATCTCCCACATGCAATAACTTCGCATCTACCTTCGTTTCGCGTGGCAGGCGTGGCACTCAGCATTTTGCGTGGCAGGCGTGGCACAACCTTACATCCACCTTCGTTGCACGTGGCAGGCGTGGCACAAACTCGCATCTACCATACTCATGGCACTGGGTGGCGCGCTTGGGTCTGGTTTGGGCGCGCGTGACGCCGCGGCATTTTGCGTGGCAGGCGTGGCACAATCTGACATCCACCTTCGTTTCACGTGGCAGGCGTGGCACAAACTCACATTTACCATCGTTTAGCGTGGCAGGCGTGGCACTAATGGCACTGGGTGGCGCGCTTGGGTCTGGTTTGGGCGCGCGTGACGCCGCGGCATTTGCGTGGCACGCGTGGCACAAACTCGCATCTACCTTCGTTTTACGTGGCAGGCGTGGCACAATCTGACATCCACCTTCGTTTCACGTGGCAGGCGTGGCACAATCTGACATCCACCTTCGTTTCGCGTGGCAGGCATGGCACTCATGGCACTGGGTGGCGCGCTTGGGTCTGGCTTGGGTGCGCGTGACGCCGCGGCATTTTGCGTGGCAGGCGTGGCACAACCTTACATCCACCTTCGTTTCACGTGGCAGGCGTGGCACAAACTCGCATCTACCTTCGTTTCGCGTGGCAGGCGTGGCACTCATGGCACTGGGTGGCGCGCTTGGGTCTGGTTTGGGCGCGCGGGCATTTTGCGTGGCAGGCGTGGCACAACCTTACATCCACCTTCGTTGCACGTGGCAGGCGTGGCACAAACTCGCATCTACCATCGTTTCACGTGGCAGGCGTGGCACTCATGGCACTGGGTGGCGCGCTTGGGTCTGGTTTGGGCGCGCGTGACGCCGCGGCATTTTGCGTGGCAGGTGTGGCACAACCTGACATCCACCTTCGTTTCACGTGGCAGGCGTGGCACAAACTCACATTTACCATCGTTTAGCGTGGCAGGTGTGGCACTAATGGCACTGGGTGGCGCGCTTGGGTCTGGTTTGGGCGCACGTGACGCCGCGGCATTTTGCGTGGCAGGCGTGGCACAAACTCGCATCTACCTTCGTTTTACGTGGCAGGCGTGGCACAATCTGACATCCACCTTCGTTTCGCGTGGCAGGCGTGGCACTCATGGCACTGGGTGGCGCGCTTGGGTCTGGTTTGGGCGCGCGTGACGCCGCGGCATTTTGCGTGGCAGGCGTGGCACAACCTTACATCCACCTTCGTTTCACGTGGCAGGCGTGGCACAAACTCGCATCTGCCTTCGTTTCGCGTGGCAGGCGTGGCACTAATGGCACTGGGTGGCGCGCTTGGGTCTGGTTTGGGCGCGCGTGACGCCGCGCCATTTTGCGTGGCAGGCGTGGCACAACCTTACATCCACCTTCGTTGCACGTGGCAGGCGTGGCGCAAACTCGCATCTACCTTTGTTTCGCGTGGCAGGCGTGGCACTCATGGCACTGGGTGGCGCGCTTGGGTCTGGTTTGGGCGCGCGTGACGCCGCGCCATTTTGCGTGGCAGGCTAGTCTCAGATCATGTCGCCCCCTTAGATTCAAGGCAGGTGTTCAGTTTGCAAAATGTGATTTTGCTACAGGCGCGGTGAAGGGTGTCAAATCCAGAGCAGGAAGCTGAACCATTTGCAGCACATGGCCTGGATTCACGTCAGCACTGGCAAGTACGCGAGATAGAACAGGAACAGGGGTTCATGCCAAGTTCAGATCCCAGTGCTGCATAATTAATCGAGTTGTATCTTATCTTATGTTATTAATATGTGCATATCTCCGTTGCTGTGCAAGCACCCTGCGCCGAACCATTTTATTTCACAGCCTCTGCAACCCTATAAGGATCACATGGGACAGAACCACCAAGATTGAAAGTCGTCACGAATTATTTGTTACAAACATCAATATGACTGCGATGCAGTAGAAGAAGCTTGACTCTGAGGTTTGAGCACTGTTCCGCGAACTCGACAATTCGGAGTCAGTTTGAAACAAGGGTGCGGAATCTCCGTGGCTGCAAACTTGGTGGCCCGCGAGGGAAAGGTGCCAACGTTGTAGCCTTCACCCTTTTTGCCGCAGATTTCTCAACCTGCCCAGAATCATCTAAGATTTGACACGTTTACTGGGGTAAACTTGTTCTGTACCTTCCTTCTTGGTGCTGACCTTCATGCGCACCACGCCGTCATTTTTTCGGATGTCTTGGTTTGAACTTCTTACCTTGAGAATGTGGACTGAAATCCAAGGTTAAAGAAACATGGCAACGCTTCCATTCTGTGTATTTATTTCATTTTTTGCGAGGTCAATTGTATACTTGGGATAGGCGCTTTCCATGAAAGTAAGGGCTTACAACTTATAAGCTGCAGCGCTCTAAAGCGGTCATGAAGCCATCCAGGCGCCTACTGAACCGAAGGGGCTGGGGTCATCTCCCAGAAATTTCGCACAGGAAACGATGATGGGAATAGAATGAAGAAGTAGATATCCATAACTAGTTTTTGCTCCAACCCGTAAGATCACCAGCGCATTTGCCCCCATCAGCGGTTGAAGTTGTTTTCACTGGACAGCCAGTTCCCAGGAATCAGGAAAAACCCATGACTGAGTCAGGGAATGTCTCGTCTTGCTGCCTGTGCCGTTGGCACTTTGGCAAGATTCTGCGGCAGAGAGATGCACCGCAAGAGTCCCAATTGCAAGACAATCTTGCAACCCTTTACGAAGGAATACGAAGGAGGGAAGTTTGAAGTAGCACTGCAAGGTACCCAGAACAACTCCGCTGGCATGCAGCCCCTCAAGGGGGACATTGGAGCCGTTGCTCCGAAGCTCCGTGATTCGCTTCTGCAGTTGGGAGCATGAGGTGAGTCTGGGCATGAAACCAAATCAGAGCCAGAACCATGCCAATAAAAACCAAAACTTGCGACGCCCCAATCCTGAGATTGTGAAGTTGATTGATGGAAACTGATACATTGAAAGCGGAATCGCTTGTATGTACTTGGTTTCGTTCAACCAGCCAAGCAGAGCAGGTGTTTCGTTGTGTGTTTTTCCCAGCTATTCCAACCGCAGGGTGGGTTCCCAGGGTGGGTTCCCGTCTATTTTCCAAAAGGACAATTGCCACGGAAGGTAGTCACTGCCACGAGTGATTCTTTGACTGCAGTTACCATTCACCGTATAATATTTACCAACATGTTTTTGAGTGGATTTAGTGGGAAACCTTGAAGAGTGTTGCCTTGCCTTGTTTTCTGCTTGCGCGTGGCAGGCGTGGCACAACCTGACATCCACCTTCGTTTCACGTGGCAGGCGTGGCACAAACTCACATTTACCATCGTTTAGCGTGGCAGGCGTGGCACTAATGGCACTGGGTGGCGCGCTTGGGTCTGGTTTGGGCGCGCGTGACGCCGCGGCATTTTGCGTGGCAGGCGTGGCACAAACCTTCGCATCGTAACGTGGCAGGCGTGGCACAACCTGACATCCACCTTCGTTTCACGTGGCAGGCGTGGCACAAACTCCCATTTACCATCGTTTAGCGTGGCAGGCGTGGCACTCATGGCATTCCGTGGCGCGCTTGGGTCTGGTTTGGGCGCGCGTGACGCCGCGGCATTCTGCGTGGCAGGGGTGGCACAAACTCGCAGCTACCTTCGTTTTACGTGGCAGGCGTGGCACAATCTGACATCCACCTTCGTTTCACGTGGCAGGCGTGGCACTCATGGCATTCCGTGGCGCGCTTGGGTCTGGTTTGGGCGCGCGTGACGCCGCGGCATTTTGCGTGGCAGGCGTGGCACAACCTTACATCCACCTTCATTTCACGTGGCAGGTGTGGCACAAACTCGCATCTACCTTCGTTTCACGTGGCAGGCGTGGCACTTATGGCATGGGGTGGCGCGCTTGGTCCGGATTTGTCGCCCGTGACGCTGCGGCTGGTTGCGTGGCAGGCGTGGTATCGGGCTCCTTCTCCTCCTGCTCACGCCGCCTGCCCTTCACATAAGTTTGTCACATACCATCTCTCACATACACTAACTTCACACACACAAACTCAACATACAATAATTTAACACACACACACACACACACACAACTTAACATACAATAACTTCACACATAACTTCACACTTGGACAAACTCGCATCTACCTTCGTTTTACGTGGCAGGCGTGGCGCAATCTGACATCCACCTTCGTTTCGCGTGGCAGGCGTGGCACTCATGGCACTGGGTGGCGCGCTTGGGTCTGGTTTGGGCGCGCGTGACGCCGCGGCATTTTGCGTGGCAGGCGTGGCACAACCTGACATCCACCTTCGTTTCACGTGGCAGGCGTGGCACAAACTCGCATCTGCCTTCGTTTCGCGTGGCAGGCGTGGCACTAATGGCACTGGGTGGCGCGCTTGGGTCTGGTTTGGGCGCGCGTGACGCCGCGCCATTTTGCATGGCAGGCGTGGCACAACCTTACATCCACCTTCGTTGCACGTGGCAGGCGTGGCGCAAACTCGCATCTACCTTTGTTTCGCGTGGCAGGCGTGGCACTCATGGCACTGGGTGGCGCGCTTGGGTCTGGTTTGGGCGCGCGTGACGCCGCGCCATTTTGCGTGGCAGGCTAGTCTCAGATCATGTCGCCCCCTTAGATTCAAGGCAGGTGTTCAGTTTGCAAAATGTGATTTTGCTACAGGCGCGGTGAAGGGTGTCAAATCCAGAGCAGGAAGCTGAACCATTTGCAGCACATGGCCTGGATTCACGTCAGCACTGGCAAGTACGCGAGATAGAACAGGAACAGGGGTTCATGCCAAGTTCAGATCCCAGTGCTGCATAATTAATCGAGTTGTATCTTATCTTATGTTATTAATATGTGCATATCTCCGTTGCTGTGCAAGCACCCTGCGCCGAACCATTTTATTTCACAGCCTCTGCAACCCTATAAGGATCACATGGGACAGAACCACCAAGATTGAAAGTCGTCACGAATTATTTGTTACAAACATCAATATGACTGCGATGCAGTAGAAGAAGCTTGACTCTGAGGTTTGAGCACTGTTCCGCGAACTCGACAATTCGGAGTCAGTTTGAAACAAGGGTGCGGAATCTCCGTGGCTGCAAACTTGGTGGCCCGCGAGGGAAAGGTGCCAACGTTGCAGCCTTCACCCTTTTTGCCGCAGATTTCTCAACTTGCCCAGAATCATCTAAGATTTGACACGTTTACTGGGGTAAACTTGTTCTGTACCTTCCTTCTTGGTGCTGACCTTCATGCGCACCACGCCGTCATTTTTTCGGATGTCTTGGTTTGAACTTCTTACCTTGAGAATGTGGACTGAAATCCAAGGTTAAAGAAACATGGCAACGCTTCCACTCTGTGTATTTATTTCATTTTTTGCGAGGTCAATTGTATACTTGGGATAGGCGCTTTCCATGAAAGTAAGGGCTTACAACTTATAAGCTGCAGCGCTCTAAAGCGGTCATGAAGCCATCCAGGCGCCTACTGAACCGAAGGGGCTGGGGTCATCTCCCAGAAATTTCGCACAGGAAACGATGATGGGAATAGAATGAAGAAGTAGATATCCATAACTAGTTTTTGCTCCAACCCGTAAGATCACCAGCGCATTTGCCCCCATCAGCGGTTGAATTTGTTTTCACTGGACAGCCAGTTCCCAGGAATCAGGAAAAACCCATGACTGAGTCAGGGAATGTCCCGTCTTGCTGCCTGTGCCGTTGGCACTTTGGCAAGATTCTGCGGCAGAGAGATGCACCGCAAGAGTCCCAATTGCAAGACAATCTTGCAACCCTTTACGAAGGAATACGAAGGAGGGAAGTTTGAAGTAGCACTGCAAGGTACCCAGAACAACTCCGCTGGCATGCAGCCCCTCAAGGGGGACATTGGAGCCGTTGCTCCGAAGCTCCGTGATTCGCTTCTGCAGTTGGGAGCATGAGGTGAGTCTGGGCATGAAACCAAATCAGAGCCAGAACCATGCCAATAAAAACCAAAACTTGCGACGCCCCAATCCTGAGATTGTGAAGTTGATTGATGGAAACTGATACATTGAAAGCGGAATCGCTTGTATGTACTTGGTTTCGTTCAACCAGCCAAGCAGAGCAGGTGTTTCGTTGTGTGTTTTTCCCAGCTATTCCAACCGCAGGGTGGGTTCCCAGGGTGGGTTCCCGTCTATTTTCCAAAAGGACAATTGCCACGGAAGGTAGTCACTGCCACGAGTGATTCTTTGACTGCAGTTACCATTCACCGTATAATATTTACCAACATGTTTTTGA
This sequence comes from Cladocopium goreaui, assembly GCA_947184155.2. Taxonomy (NCBI): domain Eukaryota; class Dinophyceae; order Suessiales; family Symbiodiniaceae; genus Cladocopium; species Cladocopium goreaui. Next base: position 82,730 of record CAMXCT020000366.1, on the reverse strand, counting down.
GTGGATTTAGTGGGAAACCTCGAAGAGTGTTGCCTTGCCTTGTTTTCTGCTTGCGCGTGGCAGGCGTGGCACAACCTGACATCCACCTTCGTTTCACGTGGCAGGCGTGGCACAAACTCACATTTACCATCGTTTAGCGTGGCAGGCGTGGCACTAATGGCACTGGGTGGCGCGCTTGGGTCTGGTTTGGGCGCGCGTGACGCTGCGGCATTTTGCGTGGCAGGCGTGGCACAAACTCGCATCTACCTTCGTTGCACGTGGCAGGCGTGGCGCAAACTCGCATCTACCTTCGTTTCGCGTGGCAGGCGTGGCACTCATGGCACTGGGTGGCGCGCTTGGGTCTGGTTTGGGCGCGCGTGACGCTGCGGCATTTTGCGTGGCAGGCGTGGCACAACCTGACACCCACCTTCGTTTCACGTGGCAGGCGTGGCACAAACTCCCATTTACCATCGTTTAGCGTGGCAGGCGTGGCACTCATGGCATTCCGTGGCGCGCTTGGGTCTGGTTTGGGCGCGCGTGACGCCGCGGCATTCTGCGTGGCAGGGGTGGCACAAACTCGCAGCTACCTTCGTTTTACGTGGCAGGCGTGGCACAATCTGCCATCCACCTTCGTTTCACGTGGCAGGCGTGGCACTCATGGCATTCCGTGGCGCGGTTGGGTCTGGTTTGGGCGCGCGTGACGCCGCGGCATTTTGCGTGGCAGGCGTGGCACAACCTTACATCCACCTTCATTTCACGTGGCAGGTGTGGCACAAACTCGCATCTACCTTCGTTTCACGTGGCAGGCGTGGCACTTATGGCATGGGGTGGCGCGCTTGGTCCGGATTTGTCGCCCGTGACGCTGCGGCTGGTTGCGTGGCAGGCGTGGTATCGGGCTCCTTCTCCTCCTGCTCACGCCGCCTGCCCTTCACATAAGTTTGTCACATACCATCTCTCACATACACTAACTTCACACACACAAACTCAACATACAATAATTTAACACACACACACTGACACACACACAACTTAACATACAATAACTTCACACATAACTTCACACTTGCTCAGAAAAGTCATTGCGAATTTTGTTGTGGAATGCATCTCACGTGCACAAAACAATCCCTTAAAAACTGCCAGGAAAATTTGTTGATCCAGCGTGAACTTCAGTGCGAAGTAAGCTTTCTACGTCCTTGCTCTGAGGAAGGTTCTGATGTAGCAGAACCATACAAATTTACTCGAAAGTAATTCCAGATTGCGACAACAGTGCAGTAAATCGAACATGTCAAATGAAACGGCAAGGTGGTCTTTGGGTTAGCCACGTCCCATGACAGCGAAGTTGTTTCAAAACAAATGCAGGTACGTCCAGGTGATCAGCCTGGATATCCTAAGGACACCATAGAGAGCTTCGTTGGGCACAGCTCTATGGGCCTTCTGTGCCCCCCTGCATGAAATAAATTGAAACTAGAGATTCAAAACCATGAAAAAACCCTTTGCATCAGAAATCCTGAAAGAAGTTTTACATCTGTGCAGATGGTCCACACACACGCCTCGCCGCCGCGAGGCTTTTTTGAAGATCACGAGCGGTGAAAGGCTATTATCCGTTCCCTGAAGCGGAAATGGCTTCAAAATACAGGGATGAATCAGCTGTTGAATTATTCTAGCCACTCAGAGCGCCTCATCAGAAAATGCCTCCATGCGACGTGCTTGATCTGACAATGTACGGGTAGATTCGGCGAGGTGACTGGCGATATGAGCCAAATCTGCTGCCGAGAAGATCTGAACCGGATGTCTTGTCAGGTCATCGTCTGGATCCTCGAGTCGTTCGAGTATTGCCATGTTGGCGTCCCTGTCATTGTTGAGAATGTTCCAGAAGAAGGTTGCCAGCTGTTGGATCTGGACAGGTGGTGGAGTGATGTCCACATTGGCCACCATGAATTCGGTATCTTCCATGCCGGATCCTGTTACGGATGCTGGGCTTTCTGGAGCTTCATGGTGAGAGGGGTACCAATTTCCATCCAGGGGCATTTCTGGAATGTGGAAATAGCGACGCCACTAATTGGCAAGTTGGGATGATTGAGTCCAGGAATCAATCCAGCCATTGCGGCAAGCACGAATGTGGCCGATGATCCCATTGAAGAAGAACTCCGGCTGCCTGTTTCGATGGATCCCACGTCGATCGATCCACTTCCGTCACCATAAGTCGGCGGAGTGCCGGTTGAGATGCGTCAGCTTGAGGGGTGTGAACCTCGATGAAATAGTATGCGTGGAGCTGACGACGGGTTTCTGCCAGCTCCATCTGGAGTGGATAGGCTTCTTCATCAAGTCTTGGAAGAATCGGAGTCTGATGATCAGCAGGAGCTGGGATGGGTGTGGCCATGTCTGTGATGGCGTACCCAATTGGGATGGATTGGCATTTGTTTCCGCAAGTGGGATGGATGGTCCAGCATCAGACGCTGTGGGATCAGCATCTGGGTTTGAAGGAGCAGCAGCGTGGCTGGGTTGTCCATGACTGCGAGATCTCCAGGAGTAACGACGTGGCATACTCATGGGAGATGAAGTGTACGTGAAGCCGGCAAGCAGGGAGTCACGTTTGGTCATGGTACGGCTGGAGCCAAAAGCTAAGAAGAAGCCAAAAAGAGAGAAACAAACAAAACAAAACAAAACAAAGGGGGCAACAACAAGAACATGAACAAGACGCCCAGAGAACAAGGCAGCACAGCGATAAATCATTTTGACCAGCTTATGGAAGCAAATTGCGATTGGGAAGGGCCTCATGACAGCTCATACGCATGATGTAAGGCTGCAGGTGAGACGTAAACTGTCGAACTTCATTGAGAAATAAAAAGCCCAATTCTTGACCGTCAGTCCAATGAGGACGGAGTTCATAAAGAAGATCAACCAGTCTGTCTTCGTTGCGGAGCAAGTGTGTCACCAGTCTCATCTTGCCATCTGATGTCCATGGATGACGGAGGTAAGTAGTGGTCCCAGGTGTACCAGATGTGCTGGCTGATGCAATAAAGAAGGTTGTAGACAGTGAAGGATTCAAGGCGATGGGTATTGAGCAAAACATTGTAAGTGAACAGAGAGCGCTCTTCTACCCTGGTAAGAAATGGTGTGACATCGCATGTCGTGGCTTCCATGACGTCATCATGGGTCTTGGTCATGAGTGGACGAACCGCTTCAATGTCCACAATGGCCAGGACTTTCCGGAGACGCGGTGCTGGAGGTGCCTGAGGTCTTGGATCGTATCGTCGACCACGTTGTGGGTGGTGACTGTGCCACATAGGATCGTCACGAGAGCGAGAGCGTTCAGGGACGGTTCGTCCATGAGTTGATGAATGAGCCATATTTGCTGAGGACAATAACTCGGCAGTACAAGAAAGAAAAGGAAGATAGATGCAGCAGTGAAAAGAGGAAAGAAAAAGAAAGGAAGAAGAAGACAAAGAAGGAAAGCACAACCAAGGGAACAGGAAGGAAACCATGTGCAATGACAAACGTGAAGACTGCTTTTTTCTTCGTAACAGTGCTATACTGTTTGTTAGTCCTCCGCCTCTGGTTCGAGGGGTGGGTTGTCATGACCGTGTTGGTCGAAAATCCCAAGCGTCTGTTTCAGGATGCCCCATCTCAATTTGCATACCTGGGGATCGCGATGAAGTCTTGCACCGATCGTCTTCCACGAAGGACGGGACTTTGTGTCCTGTTTCATACTCTTCAGCTCTTGATCATCTGCGGTGGTCCAAGGACGGAATGGTGCAGCACGAGGTGGATCCATTGGATTTGAATGAAGGGTTCGATATGTAGGAGATGCTGGTGCTTTGGGATTTGGTGTCAACGTAAGTGTAGAAGTACCCGGAGGAATGGTGGCGTGGGACGTGGACTCTCCGCGATGGCCAGGGTTGACTTCAGTGTCGTGAACCGAAGCTGCTGTGGATGCGGCATCGCCGTCCGAGTCGTCAGAGTTGAAAGCATTGGGAGTAGCTTCTGAGGTAATTGGAAGCGGGCCAGGAGTGATTTCTTCCTTGACCACTGACACTGGAGTTGTCGCAGGGTTGGACAGTTTCTGTCGCTTCTTGGGTTGTGGGTCAACTGTTGAAGAGACCCTTTGCTTTGAGCGGACCGGGACTGGGATTGTAGTCCGAGGTTTTCCTCGACCAGGTTCAGGACCAGAAGGATTGCCTGGGGTTGGGTCTGGATCCGACATGAGACCTGGGTGGTGAAGGCCAACAGGGTTGGTTGACAAGTGTTCCCGTTCCATATAAGATGGAGGATGCATAGTGGTGGGACGAAGATTGGGCTCGGGATTTTCCACCATGCGTGACGGAATGCCTCCGTGGGTCACCATGGTGGGTGACATTGACGATGGAGGTAGAGGAACGAAAGTGTGGAGACTTCTTGGTGCAGCACGGTCAAGACGGACATTTTGAGGAGGCATTGAGTCCTCCCATTCAATGGAGGGCTCGAAAAAGGGAAGAAGTCCTGCCAAAAAATTCAAATGCATCAGAGCCCGAGCCAAATGATGATGGAAAGCACGACCTTGAGCATGATCCATCGAGGCGGATGTTTCAATGAGAGGAAGGAGCAAGCGGAAGTTGAGCCAAGAAACTGCCAAAAAGACAACGAAGGCAAAGAAGAGAAAACAACAAGAGACCAAGAAAACCCCAACCGACAACAAGCCCGAGAAGAAAGAAAACAAGACAACCAAAACACGAAAAAACAAAAAGCAGGCAAGACAGCGGGAAATCCTTGTTTGACACTATGATCGAGAGTTCTGATGCTGAATCAAAGTTGGTCAGAGATTGACTGGAGCTCCTCCTTGGGAAACCCAGCGCGGGTGTACAGATGAATTAACTGGGTCAGATCTTGTTGAACACGAAAAGCTGGGAAGGCACCCTTGATGACGATGTGACAGCGTGAGCGGAAGCCACTGAGTAGGACAGCCGGAGGAGACGCTGAAAAGGGCGAAAGGACTTGAGAGATGTTGGTTGGTCCTTGATATATCAGCTCCAAGGGTTTTGTTTCAAGCATAAACCCAAGAAATTCTTGGTCAGGTTCTGTCTCGAGGATGATGGGTTTTCCGTAGAAGCCATCGTCAAGAAGAACTTCATAGGGTGCAAGTTCGGTGAGGCGTTTGTCTCCAAAAATCAGACGATTGTCAACATAACGGATGTGCCGAATGAACAAATGATGATTGGCGAGGATTTGGCGGAAAGTGCAAGACCAAATTTGTTCACTGATGGAAACGACCATA
>CAMXCT020000366.1:0-72500 GCA_947184155.2 Cladocopium goreaui | reverse complement strand
CGATGTGGATGTTGACGTGAACGTTCGGAGGAAAAGGCAGTGAGAGGTTTGTTGGAAGACTTGTAGTAGGATGATTCATAGTGGCGTTGATGCTTGGAGGAAGCTTTTGGATAGTCAATCCAACCCGACGGATGGGTATGAGGCTGAGATTTGGAATAGTCCTTCCATTGGTTCCAGGATTTCCACTTTTTGGTGGGTGGCTGGTCAAAGGACTGGTAGCCCTGTTGGTAGTACTCGTCGTGAGATGATGTATCATGATGGTAGCTCTGATGCTCCCACGATGCAGGGTGGAGGATAGCTGGTTCGTGGCCAGGTTCATCACGGCCAGGATCATCATTGTGTGGTAGTACATCTCGTCGACGTGGAGAGGATGAGCGTAGGTTGACAGATGTAGCTCTGGTTGGACGTCTGGATGGGTCCCTCGAAGTGGAATGTCTTCGTCTGTGTGACGACCGTGGTCGAGATGAACGATGTGTTCGTCTCGGTGGTGTGGCTCGACGAGGACTTCTTGGAACAGAGATTGGACGTTTGTCCGGTGCCCCACGGTGTCTGTGGGAGCGAGAACGAGAGCGACGATGAGAGTGATGTGGTGGTGGTAGAACTTCGTCAGGTGGAGGAGGATGACTCGGAAGAGGTGGAGCAACTTGACTTGGTGATGGAGCTGGAGCAGGAGGTGGGTTCATGTTGCGCTCTTGGTTCTTGTCCACAAACGCCTTCATGCTGGACTCCACTGTGTCCTTCATCTGTTGCATCATCTCTTCAGCATTGAAGGGTGCATTTGAACTCGGTGGTGTGGACTGAGGCGCCACTGGTGTTGGTGGTTCAGGCACGGAAGGAGTGTGCTGAGGTGGATGTGGATGGAACGTGGATTGGTGGAATGGCAGGAGCTGTTGGAGGTGCTGGATATGTGTCTGAGCTTGTACTCCCAGTTGTTGATTCAAGATGTTCTCGTAGAGCCGCAAGTTGTGCCTGAGTCTGAGCTTGGAGCTGAGCCTGTGACTGTTGGTTCATAAGATCACTTCCACAAAATTGACCTTGAAGTCCCATCGCTTGTGGGTTCCAGAAGGCCCACATGTTGTCGGAAGCGGCAGGATATCGTCCAGGGAACATGGCAGCTCTGTCAGGTTCTTTAAACCAGCAAAAAATTAGTTCAAAATTGAAATGATGCATCCACAACACGTGCAAGATTCGTGATAAGGCTCAAAGGCCCTCGGCATTCAAGTCACAACCCTCTGGACGGCTTACGTGTTCAACCCCTGAATTAGGTGCACAATTGAACCTCACCAACGACCAAAAAAGAAAGAAGTACCATACCTGCAAGGATGTCCTGTTGCCTGTGAACTCATGTGAAAATGGCTGCGGAATGGCTGTCTCTTGAGAAAGGAAAGATTGTTGTCGCGATCTCCAACTATGCAGTGTCAATCCAAACGAAAGGCGAGGCCAATCACAGCGGCCAGCAGTTTCAACAAATGACGAACGACGAGGTGAAAATCGAAAGAAGGCCAACTGTTCACTTTACTTAGACGAATTACTAATTCAAAAGTGTAAATTCAGACATCGTGTTACCGTCAATTTTTAGCCTAGAAAGGCTTTCCCCGAAGGGCTCATACCACCTTGTCGGACAACGGTATGAGTGACACACTTGCTCAGAAAAGTCATTGCGAATTTTGTTGTGGAATGCATCTCACGTGCACAAAACAATCCCTTAAAAACTGCCAAGAAAATTTGTTGATCCAGCGTGAACTTCAGTGCGAAGTAAGCTTTCTACGTCCTTGCTCTGAGGAAGGTTCTGATGTAGCAGAACCATACAAATTTACTCGAAAGTAATTCCAGATTGCGACAACAGTGCAGTAAATCGAACATGTCAAATGAAACGGCAAGGTGGTCTTTGGGTTAGCCACGTCCCATGACAGCGAAGTTGTTTCAAAACAAATGCAGGTACGTCCAGGTGATCAGCCTGGATATCCTAAGGACACCATAGAGAGCTTCGTTGGGCACAGCTCTATGGGCCTTCTGTGCCCCCCTGCATGAAATAAATTGAAACCAGAGATTCAAAACCATGAAAAAACCCTTTGCATCAGAAAACCTGAAAGAAGTTTTACATCTGTGCAGATGGTCCACACACACACACATGGAGCAGAGAAATACAGACAGCAATAGAGATGTCCTGTTTTCTTCCACGGAAGATAGCCAGCAAAAAGCACACATCACTTTCACACACACCATCTTTCACGCGCAACTTTGTCACACACATACACATACATACATTCATACATACGTACGTACATACATACATACATACGTACATACATACATATGCATACTATCTTTTCACATACTTTCACACACAGTCTTTCACCACCTCCTTTGTCTTTCCTTCCTTCCCCGTCCCCGCTAGAACTTTTGAAGCTCAGTATTGGAAGAAGTTGACTTGTGGGGTTATCCGGTCCTTTAATTTCGAAGGGCAGTGGAAGGCAGGTTTGATCTTGACAAGGAAATATCATGTGGATCTCTGCAGATACTTTTCGCAATTGCAGACTGCAGGTAACAGGGTATTTGGGTCTTTGGCTGTGGAAAACGTCGGTGACCACCACTTGCTGCCTGTGTAATGAAGAATCAGTAGTGTTCTCTATCAGTTCCCACGCATGGGGATTTGGGGTAATAGATCGGTATCAATGGAGCGCCCCAATAATTCACCAGAAATACAGGGCTGGAAACCATCCCCAAATCGATGGGTTTATGGATGCATGGAGCCAGCTGCAACGCGCCGAGCCAGGCAGGCATTTGCCACGCCGGCGGCAAGATGGACGACATCACATGCGTCGCTCGGATGTTCTATTCAAGCCCAAAGTGAGGCAGAGGCTGTGACCATGATGACCATGATGTAGTATTCATTGCTATTCCCGTTCCTAAAGCAAAATTGGTGATTCGCATCATACATCAATCCCTAATAAGAGGATTCGAAATGGGACGTGTGTGTGTGTGTGGCCTGCATTCTTCGAGGTATTGCCTTGGAAAGACATCATATTCTGGCAGTTGCAAAAATACCTTACGCCAGAAGTATGTAAAATGTGGCATGTGTTCTTTAGAAAGCAAGGTTTCAACATATTGCAGCTTTCGGTCGAGCTCAATATTTCCAGCTTGCTCACATGCGAGACACAGTCCCACACGATCCCAGGTTTGCGCATGGATCTTGAGCACAGACTTGCGACGCCCCAATCCTGAGATTGTGAAGTTGATTGATGGAAACTGATACATTGAAAGCGGAATCGCTTGTATGTACTTGGTTTCGTTCAACCAGCCAAGCAGAGCAGGTGTTTCGTTGTGTGTTTTTCCCAGCTATTCCAACCGCAGGGTGGGTTCCCGTCTATTTTCCAAAAGGACAATTGCCACGGAAGGTAGTCACTGCCACGAGTGATTCTTTGACTGCAGTTACCATTCACCGTATAATATTTACCAACATGTTTTTGAGTGGATTTAGTGGGAAACCTCGAAGAGTGTTGCCTTGCCTTGTTTTCTGCTTGCGCTAGCTCCTTTCAGGATGGGATCTATCCACGTTAGTGGTCAACACATATCATCATGGAATGGTCATCAGTTGGTGAGGGATTACGTTTGTATACCATGCCATTATTCAGAATCATTTCGTCAAGGTTCATGATTAATTACCATCCATGACATGCATACTGACCATGGCTCGCATGGGGGAATGTGTTCATACATTGGTGCATATCACGTCAGCGGCATTCATTGCAACTTGTGGCATTGTGGCGCGCTGCACCGGTTCCGACGATGAACCGCGTCACCTTGCCTGAGGCCCGAGTAAAAAGTCGTATTAGCTGCGGGGTTGGGGATGAAATAGAGAAACAACAAATAAACAACGAAGGAAAGGAACACCAGGAAAAGAGCATTAGGATTACCAACAACGAAGGATAAACTGGAAAAATCAAAAGAACAAGAAAGAAAAATTCAGGTTGAACATGGCTGCACATGGTGCATGGCAAAACACTGCCAAAGCAAACACGGAATGAGATTCTGCCAGTAACAGCAAGAGCCAAATAAACACGGTCCCAGTTTCTGGTATTTGAATGGATGGGGTTTGAGGATGTCATCAATCAAGAGCCCACTTGCTTTCTTCCCCAATTTTCAATAACGTTTTTGCAAGTTGTGTTGTTAATGCTGTATCCGAGTTGGTGGACCCTGCACGCCCATAAGTTCACAAGTGGCTGGACTATGAGGGGCCTCTTCTTCCATAGTTGCCATAGTTTCCACATGTGCAGGAACGGAAACTGCTTTCCCCAAAAAAAAACCGGGATGTCTCTTCATTATTCTCACGTCATGTCTCCTGTACACCTTTCGGCCCAGGAACTTGAGCAAACATACCAGTATCAACCGTGCAGACACTATCAAAGCACAATAAAAATGGACCTCAGGGCTGAATTTGTGTGATCTTTAGTCAAACTACAAATGCATGATATTCCATGATTATAATGAATGATTTATAGGTGTGCCTTTTGGTTGAGCACTGCGAAACCGGACAAAATGGAGCAGCACCTTGCATCCGCTGTGTTTCGCATCACACTGGAAGCCATTTCTGAGGATTTGAAGTGGTTGGTTCTGTTGGTGCCCAAAGCGCGAGAGCTTTTTGGCAAAGAAGTATATTTGTGCCAACCGAACACACGGGCGGGCAGTGCTGACGAAATCTGTTGGTGAACATGTCGAATCAAAGATTGTTGAAAGGCATCGTTCAATGCAGGTTTCCGTAGATATATAAGAAGATCTATTCTTCTAGACTTTGCTTTTTCTTTCGGTAGATTCCAACTGGACTTGTACCAAAGTGATCCAAATCAGGTTTGTCTTTGTCACACATTTTCAAAGTTTTTGGAAACTATGGGGTGGGCGACCGGTTGGAATTTCAGATGTCCAATGTACGACCAATGATGCAAAGCACTTCGGGGCATGGTTGCTGCCATGTGCATTTTTTCCACTTTGGTTTGATGGCTTTGGCTTCGCGCTGTGCGGCACGGCCTTTGAGGCTTTACCACCTCGGGTGATGAAACTCGTCCCCAAAAGCGCGAATGCCGCATGGCGCATTCAAACCCGTATCGTCCTTGAGAACTTCATGTCAATTCATATCTTTTCATGAAACAACCGATCAAGTGACACACCCGAAGCCTGGCGTCGCTTGTTCTTTGGCCTCGAGCTGCTGATGGTTTTTGCGAGCTTGTCATCGCCTTGCCACTTTTGCAAGTTGCATCGTCCAAAAGTGGTCCGAGACCCTAGTGCTTTGACACTTTTGACTTCCACATGTGCCTATCGCCTAGGTTTTTTAAAACACTTTTTGAAGTTGCATCTTCCAAAATGTGTCGGAACCCCAGTGTTTAAGCGCTTTTGACTTCCAAACGTGGTTACAGCCTAGGTTTTTTGCCACTTTTCAAGTTGCATCTTCCAAAGCTGGTCCGGAGATGGTGTGCTTTGACACTTTTGACTTCCGAATGTGCTTACTTCCTAGGTTTTTTGCGCATTTTGGCCAGCCCTTCCGCCAGATGGCTCCGCACCCACCGCTTTAGCGAGCCTACACAATCCTCGGAAAAACATAGCATTTCACGCACTTCCTGACATTTCGCGCACTCGGATCTTCTCTCTTCTGACTCTCCCCTCTCTGATCTTCTGACTGCCCTGCGTGTATCCCGTTCCTCCGGCCTCTATCGGCTTTTATCCATTCTTTATCCAACCTTTATCCAGCCTTGAACCCTCAACCTACCGCTACTCCAGCCTCTATCAGCTTCTACAAGCCTTTTATCCATCTTTTATCCAACCTTTATCCAACCTTGAACCCTCAACCTACCGCTACTCCAGCCTCTATCAGGTTCTATAAGCCTTTTATCCATCTTTTATCCAACCTTTATCCAGCCTTGAACCCTCAACCTACCGCTATTCCAGCCTCTATCAATCTTGATCAGTTTCTATAACCTTTTTATCCATCCTTTATCCAGCCTTGAACCCTCAACCTACCGCTACTCCAGCCTCTATCAGCTTCTATAAGCCTTTTATCCATCTTTTATCCAACCTTTAACCAGCCTTGAACCCTCAACCTACCGCTACTCCAGCCACTATCAGCTTCTATAAGCCTTTTATCCATTTTTTATCCAACCTTTATCCAGCCTTGAACCCTCAACCTACCGCTACTCCAGCCTCTATCAGCTTCTATAAGCCTTTTATCCATCTTTTATCCAACCTTTATCCAGCCTTGAACCCTCAACCTACCGCTACTCCAGCCTCTATCAGCTTCTATAAGCCTTTAATCCATCTTTTATCCAACCTTTATCCATCTTTGAACCCTCAACCTACCGCTACTCCCGCCTCTATCAGCTTCTATAGGCCTTTTATCAATCTTTTATCCAACCTTTATCCAGCCTTGAACCCTCAACCTACCGCTACTCCAGCCTCTATCAGCTTCTATAAGCTTTTTATCCATTTCTTATCCAACCTTTACCCAGCCTTGAACCTTCAACCTACCGCTACTCCAGCCGCTATCAGCTTCTATAAGCCTTTTATCCATCTTTTATCCATCCTTTATCAAACCTTGAACCTTCAACCCGCCACTCCAGCCTCTATCAGCTGCTATAAGCCTTTTATCCATCTTTTATCCAACCTTTATCCAAGCTTGAACCCTCAGCCTACCGCTACTCCAGCCACTATCAGCTTCTACAAGCCTTTTATCCATCTTTTATCCAACCTTTATCCAACCTTGAACCCTCAACCTACCGCTACTCCAGCCTCTATCAGCTTCTATAAGCCTTTTATCCATCTTTTATCCAACCTTTATCCAACCTTGAACCCTCAACCTACCGCTACTCCAGCCTCTATCAGCTTCTATAAGCCTTTTATCCATCTTTTATCCAACCTTTATCCAGCCTTGAACCTTCAACCTACCGCTACTCCAGCCTCTATCAGCTTCTACAAGCCTTTTATCCATCTTTTATCCAACCTTTATCCAACCTTGAACCCTCAACCTACCGCTACTCCAGCCTCTATCAGGTTCTATAAGCCTTTTATCCATCTTTTATCCAACCTTTACCCAGCCTTGAACCTTCAACCTACCGCTACTCCAGCAGCTTCTATAAGCCTTTTATCCATCCTTTATCAAACCTTGAACCTTCAACCCGCTACTCCAGCCTCTATCAGCTGCTATAAGCCTTTTATCCATCTTTTATCCAACCTTTATCCAAGCTTGAACCCTCAGCCTACCGCTACTCCAGCCACTATCAGCTTCTACAAGCGTTTTATCCATCTTTTATCCAACCTTTATCCAACCTTGAACCCTCAACCTACCGCTACTCCAGCCTCTATCAGCTTCTATAAGCCTTTCGTCCGTCTTTTATCCAACCTTTATCCAGCCTTGAACCCCTACTCCAGCCTCTATCAGCTTCTATCAGCCTTCTATCCATCTTTTTGTCCAACCTTTATCCAGCCTTGAACCCTCAACCTACCGCTACTCCGGCCACTATCAGCTTCTATAAGCTTTTTATCCATCTTTTATCCAACCTTTATCCAGCCTTGAACCTTCAACCTACCGCTACTCCAGCCTCTATCAGCTTCTATAGGCCTTTTATCCATCTTTTATCCAACCTTTATCCAGCCTTGAACCCTCAACCTGCCGCTACTCCAGCCTCTATCAGCTTCTATAAGCTTTTTATCCATTTTTTATCCAACCTTTACCCAGCCTTGAACCTTCAACCTACCGCTACTCCAGCCGCTATCAGCTTCTATAAGCCTTTTATCCATCCTTTATCAAACCTTGAACCTTCAACCCGCTACTCCAGCCTCTATCAGCTGCTATAAGCCTTTTATCCATCTTTTATCCAACCTTTATCCAAGCTTGAACCCTCAGCCTACCGCTACTCCAGCCACTATCAGCTTCTACAAGCCTTTTATCCATCTTTTATCCAACCTTTATCCAACCTTGAACCCTCAACCTACCGCTACTCCAGCCTTTATCAGCTTCTATAAGCCTTTAATCCATCTTTTATCCAACCTTTATCCAGCCTTGAACCCTCAACCTACCGCTACTCCAGCCTCTCTCATCTTCTATAAGCTTTTTATCCATGTTTTATCCAACCTATATCCAGCCTTGAACCCTCAACCTACCGCTACTCCAGCCACTATCAGCTTCTATAAGCCTTTTTATCCATCTTTTATCCAACCTTTATCCAACCTTGAACCCTCAACCTACCGCTACTCCAGCCTCTATCAGCTTCTATAGGCCTTTTATCCATCTTTTATCTAACCTTTATCCAACCTTGAACCCTCAACCTACCGCTACTCCAGCCTCTTTTTATCCAACCTTTATCCAACCTTGAACCCTCAACCTACCGCTACGCCAGCCTCTATCAGCTTCTATAGGCCTTTTATCCATCTTTTATCTAACCTTTATCCAACCTTGAACCCTCAACCTACCGCTACTCCAGCCTCTATCAGCTTCTATAAACCCTTTTATCCAACCTTTATCCAGCCTTGAACCCTCAACCTACCGCTACTCCAGCCTCTATCAGCTTCTATAAGCTTTTTATCAATTTTTTATCCAACCTTTACCCAGCCTCGAACCTTCAACCTACCGCTACTCCAGCCGCTATCAGCTTCTATAAGCCTTTTATCCATCCTTTATCAAACCTTGAACCTTCAACCTGCTACTCCAGCCTCTATCAGCTGCTATAAGCCTTTTATCCATCTTTTATCCAACCTTTATCCAAGCTTGAACCCTCAGCCTACCGCTACTCCAGCCACTATCAGCTTCTACAAGCCTTTTATCCATCTTTTATCCAACCTTTATCCAACCTTGAACCCTCAACCTACCGCTACTCCAGCCTCTATCAGCTTCTATAAGCCTTTAATCCATCTTTTATCCAACCTTTATCCAGCCTTGAACCCTCAACCTACCGCTACTCCAGCCTCTATCAGCTTCTATAAGCTTTTTATCCATTTTTTATCCAATCTTTATCCAGCCTTGAACCCTCAACCTACCGCTACTCCAGCCTCTATCAGCTTCTATAAGCCTTTTATCCATCTTTTATCCAACCTTTATCCAGCCTTGAACCCTCAACCTACCGCTACTCCAGCCTCTATCAGCTTCTATAAGCCTTTTATCCATCTTTTATCCAACCTTTATCCAACCTTGAACCCTCAACCTACCGCTACTCCAGCCTCTATCAGAACCCTATAGGCCTCCAGCCTCTTTAAGCATAGCCATTGAACCCCTTCAACCTACCGCTCTCCAGCCTCTATCAGCTTCTATAATCCGCCTCCCTCAACCTACCGCTACTCCAGCCTCTATCAGCTTCTAAAAGCCTTTTATCAATTTTTTATCCCACCTTTTTCCAGCCTTGAACCCTCAACCTACCGCTACTCCATCCACTATCAGCTTCTTTAAGCCTTTTTATCCATCTTTTATCCAACCTTTATCCAACCTTGAACCTTCAACCTATCGCTACTCCGGCCACTATCAGCTTCTATAAGCCTATCGTCCGTCTTTTATCCAACCTTTATCCAGCCTTGAACCCTCAACCTACCGCTACTCCGGCCTCTATCAGCTTCTATAGGCCTTTTATCCATCTTTTATCCAACCTTTATCCAGCCTTGAACCCTCAACCTACCGCTACTCCAGCCTCTATCAGCTTCTATAAGCTTTTTATCCATTTTTTATCCAACCTTTATCCAGCCTTGAACCCTCAACCTACCGCTACTCCAGCCTCTATCAGCTTCTATAAGCCTTTTATCCATCTTTTATCCAACCTTTATCCAGCCTTGAACCCTCAACCTACCGCTACTCCAGCCTCTATCAGCTTCTATAAACTTTTTTATCCATTTTTTATCCAACCTTTATCCAGCCTTGAACCCTCAACCTACCGCTACTCCAGCCTCTATCAGCTTCTATAAGCCTTTTATCCATCTTTTATCCAACCTTTATCCAGCCTTGAACCCTCGACCTACCGCTACTCCAGCCACTATCAGCTTCTATGAACCTTTTCCCATCTTTTATCCAACCTTTATCCAACCTTGAACCCTCAACCTACCGCTACTCCAGCCACTATCAGCTTCTATAAGCCTTTTATCCCGACTTCACCTGCTTTTAGCAATGAAGAGATGGCTGGGACGCTTGAACACCATTGAACAACTGCAGAACGCTTTCGGAGTCTATGGTCCTTACAATGAGAATATAGGTTTGAGAATGCTTTGATTATTCCAAGACATTCTAAGACAATCTCACAGTTTTTCTGCAACTACTTGAATGTACCATTTCTTGTGCCAGTTGCTTTGCCAACCTTTCAGCGATGTCACTGGTGGAGGCAAAGAAACGCAGATCCAGTTGCGCGGAACACTCGTGGAACATGGTGGAACTCTAGACAACCTAGCCGCTGCTCTCCCATTGGATAGCTCCATCGGAACTTACGGTAGGGAACTCAGAGCGTAGAACGTCGGCTGACACCGACATATCTGATCTATGCATTCTATGCATCTCATGGAGCTGAATCACCCTTCTGCGCAGCCTTTGAATTCCGCGATTGTTGAAAAACTGAGGTACACATACTTGCCAGCTCCAAAATTCCCTCACAATGCACCTGGACATCAGTCGACCAGTGGCGAGCAGATACAGAATTCAACTAGGCCTGGCGCGGAGCCGTTGGAGCGGTTTGCAACCAGTGTTTGGAAATTTTGCAACCAGTGTTGCCTGTACCACTTTTTCGTATTTTTTCCTGAAGCCTCCCAGGCTGCCAGGTGTTCTCAATCCTGGCATGCGAGCTGTCTTCGGCTCAGTGATACACGTACTGCTGCAGGGTAGATCCTTTCCAGGTGCTACTTGCTTAGATGTTGACTGGTGGGGGTTGCTTCGATCTTTGCTGGACAAGTGTTTGCTTTTCAACTCTCATCTGAACTGAAGTCTAGAAGAATCTAGAAGTGAAGCTTCATTCCCCTCATGGAAGACATGTCCCCATCTGAAGCCTGACCATTCTGAAGTTTCTCAAGATATAAGTATGATTGTATTAGCGGTGTATTGAATGGTCTTGGAATGTCTAGTGAACGCGCCTGCACGTTTTTCCAGAAGGGATTATGTAGAAATGGTGAGCATTGTCCATTCGTGCACGTACTGTCAAGTGATGCTCAGAAAGTGCCGATCTTTTGCCGGTTTGGCCTTTCTTGTATGCGGTCTGACTGCTACTTCGTCCATCCTGATCACGAAGGGATGTGGCAGATTGCAATTCCATGCCGTGATGGTGCCAATTGCAGTCGCACAGATTGCATTTTTGCACATCCGGAGGGGACCAGGAACCATGAAATAGGAAAGGTGCCAGAGAAACGCATTTGCGTTTGGTTCCAGAAAGGAAAATGCCGGAATGGAATCGATTGTGAGTTTCAGCATGTGCAGGAAGAACGCGATGGAAATATCATTGTGGTCCGAAACTTGGGAAAAGCAAAGGACCCCGCGATACTTGAAATTGAACTTCTGGAGCATTTCAGGTTATTTGGATATGTCACTCGCGTCCTGGTGAAGACTGATTTGAACAGCCGATGTCGTGGATTTGCTTTCATCATTTTTGCAGATACCAGCTCTGCATCAGAGGCAATGAAGTGTCCCCATCCAGTGTGGGATATCAAATTGAAGTCCGATTTGCCAATGTATATTGAGGGTGAAAAGCGTCCAAGCCGGAAGACCCATCCAGATCGCGTTAACGCTCCATGCCGCTTGCCATTTACAAGAAATCAGAAAGTGCTGCTGCTTGGAGAAGGCGACTTCAGCTTCACTGCTGCTGCAATAGCCATGGGATGTCTAGATGCATCCCGCGCCCTTTCGACGTCAATTGAACCCCCGCGATGCCAAAAGCATCTAGAGATTCTTCGCATTAAGGGGGTGCAGTGTCGCACAGATGTAGATGCAAGGTCTTTGAGTTTTGAAGATTTTGAAGAGCGGTTTGATGTTGTCTTCAATTTCCCACATACTGGGGAGCCCAGCATTGAAGCAAACATTTCTTTGCTCAAGATGTTCTTTGAAAGTGCTATGGCCATCCTGTGTCCTGGTGGCATTGTGGCTGCTTTGAAGCAGACTTGGCCATACTCTGGGACCTCGAAGGCTGTGAAACGGCAGGTTTCAGAATGCTGCCTATCTCTTTCCGGCCAAGGAACTTCTTCACAAGGGCTACACAACAACAGACCACATACCACACAACGTGGAGCATCTCCAATCTGCAAAGACAGTGGAGTTTGTAAAGCCTGCCGTGCAGATTACTCATTTTTGATCACTTGTGATGTCTCAATGTCTCAATTGTCGGTGATTGATGCTCAGAAAAAGTCATGCCGCTGCCTCCATACCGCTTGAGACCCATCTCTTGGCATCTCTTGTTCAGTGAACCTTGGCAAATCCTCGTCACTGGGCTTTCACAGCATGGCTTGCTAAATACGATTAATATATATTTACATATATACATACCGCTGAAGAAATTGCGCTGCAGCCGAGAAGTCTATATAATATAATATAATATAATATTATATTATATTATATTATATTATATAGTATAATATAGTATAATATAATATAATATAATACCATATAGTGTAATGTAATATAATGTAATATGATATCATATAATAATCATAATATTAATAACAATATTAAAAACAATGTTAATAACAATGTTAATAACAATAGCAACACTATTTTATATATATATAATATTATATATAATGTGTATATAGACATGTTATGACATGTTTAATTGTTCCTCCGGGAGGTTCGTTGCCCGGATCGGAATGTCAATGTGGACTTTTCTTCACACATTATACTAGATTTGGGTGCCTTGTATGCCTCTTGGCTAGGACGAGTTGTTGCACGGCAACGGAGGGACATGCATTGTTCAAGCGGAAATCTAGCATTGATATTTCTGATTTTGAACAGCTATCACGTTTACATAAACGCACTACTACACCAATCATTCGAAACTGACAGTACTTTTCCTCACATGAACCCCTTCCACAAACAACTTGATGAATTGCTACAATTGGCCTGTGAAAGAAATCTAGGGGAATCTTTAGATCATGTGGACTCCACATTTAATGAGCTTAATTTGCAGGTGCTCTCAGATGCTCTCCGCCTCCGGAAAGAAGCTGAACCTTAAGAGTTTAAAAAAACTCGAATGAACTCGATCACCTTGATGAGAAGCTTGGGGAATGGAAGACGATGGAAGCGATGGAACGAGGCAGCCATCGCGTCTTTGACATTTTGAGATATTTTGAGTGTGGACAACGTGGAGTGGACTTGATGCCGAAGAGTCACCAAGAAACTGAGAGATGCGAAATCCTTTGACTCAGCGGTGAAATGATAAGAACCTTGAGAAGGGCGGAACAGTCGCTGCCTTCCAGAACCCAAAATGGAGAGTTCGCAGAACAAAAAAAGAGGAGTTGTGGCGCTGTTTTAGAAGGCCGACTTGATGCACTTGATTCGACCAGCACAATTCGAAGTATATTCGAGAAATAGCCCGGTGGCACATACACAAGTCGAAGTATATTCGAAGTCACTTGCGAGAAACCACAACTTGTACCGTGTTGGCACTTGACTTACAGTCCAGTGCTCGATGGTGTTGACTTGGAAGTCCGAAACTTAGCCTACAGACCTGGATAGAGCCTGTGTCTTTGCTGCCGTTTGTCTCAGCTGCTACGCGTTGCTACTTTTTGCTATGTTGTGATCGTGCTGAAAGGCCCATATCGGTTGGGGCACACTCCAGGGTCAGCACTCAATATTTTGGACCAAAGAAACCTAGCAATTAAGGCACAGTCAATCAGCGACTACACTAGGATGGGCTGAAATCCTTTGACTTGAGATTCCGACCTGGCACCAAGCAGTAGAGTAGAAAACCCACTGTTGGCATCAGCTGAAAGAAATGTGCGTAGACTGTATAGAATATAGACTGTATATAAATAAGTATGTATTAATGATATTTTATGTATATATATACATATATATATATGTATATATATGTATATATATATATATACATATATATATATATATGTATATATATATATATGTGTATATATATATGTATATATACATATGTATATATATATATGTATATATATATATGTATATATATGTATATATATGTATATATATATATATATGTATATATATATATATGTATATATATGTATATAATACACATTATAATACATTGTTGCAATGTGGTTTATGTTTTCAAGACTCTGTGATTTGCATGTTGCTGTTGCATGTTACAGGTGGCCCGAGCCGATGGCAGCCGGTCAACCTGACCGGGTCGTGAGACCCCAGCGGATACCATGGATAGTACTTGGGGGTGGTGAAATCTGTGATTTTTTGGTCTAGAAAGAATACAGTTTTTTTTTTTTAACACTATTTGATTGACTTTGCAGTGTCAAGACGCATATGATATATGGTGATATATGGTGATATATGGTGATATATGGTGATATATGGTGATATATGGTTATATATGGTGATATATGGTGATATATAGTCTTATGTAGTGTCCATTGCCCCGAGAAGATAATTAACCCCTGGGGGATATACCCTGAATAGTGCATGTTGGTCGAGTATTCGAGAGAATTCAGCTATGAACACATTGCCTGGTGAGATGTGGATTGAATTTGGTCTTGAAGATTGACGGTCCTGTTATATCCTTATGTTGTGGTTTAAGGTTTAGACACCAAAAGCGTCTCTTTTGAAAGGCTTTGCATCCGTTGCACTTGCGTTGCACTTGCAGTCCTTGCAGTTACGTCTGAACACAGTCTGAACACATTCTGAGGCCATGTTGGCCCAACGTATTCAGGGCTTTGGCAATGTCAACCCACCACCTCTGGAGGCTCGATCGGTTTTCAGGACAAGATCTAAGAAGCGATAGCGTTGGTCGCACAGGATTTCCTAAGAGGAATGATGGAATATAGTAAGTTGATGTAAGTTGTGATTTTTAGGGAAACCTTTGTTTTCGAGGGGTTGGCCGGTCTCGTGGCTGAATCAAATCACCACTGGTCACCAACAATCTCAGCGCAAACTTGCTGTCCTGGAACATTCCACTGCTAGACAATCTTGATCACAAAATCAGATAAATCAATGTGGAGTGCCAGGAGGAAACTGGCGCTAATATGGCGAAGAAGGTCATGGGCCGGCTAGGCGACATGGCCGGGAGACCTGTGGACTTGGTCGAGAGCGACAGCAAGCTCTGCATCATTTTCAGAGTACCGTTCGTACCGTTCTCAAACGATTACAACCGGTTTTCGTTTTTTTCGCTAGGAAAGTGCATAGCAATTCTTGGATCTCTGAGGTGGGTGAAGAAGTCATGCTGACTGTTGAGGCCCAGTGTTTGCTGTTTGCTTCATGCACAAGTAAATGAGAACAGATGAGAACAGTTTTTCTGAAAGACAAATCAAAACGCTGATTCTGAAAGTTTGAAGGTCATTCTCTATGTTTCTTTGATTCGTGAGATTCGAAAATAACATCTTGACATATCTTGCCACCATGGAAACTGCTTGGGAGATTCGAAACGGTCCCCGTCGGTGATGTCCGGTGAGGATTTCAAGGAGAAGGGCGCTGTGGGCGCCGTGAAGGATGCTGTCGCAGATGCCGGGGACATCCTCATCGATGGTGTCTCAGGACGCTGCGGGAAACATGGACGAAGAGGGAACCATCTGAGGAAACATAAGGCGACAGACACGGACAAGGAAACAGATAAGGCAACAGATACAGAAACAGATATGGACAGAATAATTGAAAGAATCTGAAAGGACTAGACTTCGGTACAGCCAAAGTACCAAAAACACGAACTCAAAGCAGAGCTGGTTCAGAGTCAGCGTAAAGTGTGATTCATTGTAAGTTTTCTCATTTTCTCAAATCTGGATCCCCCAAAATCATGGTAAGGGGAACAGATCTTCCCGGAAGGAATCATCGGGTGGATACGTGGAGAGCCGCCACCAGAAGAAGACAACGAGAAAGCAGAGGCGAGTTGTGCCAGGTGGATACATTTGCGACTGCATGCGACTGTCAAATTAGAAGATTTAGACTCACATTGGACTGCGGTGGAGACCTTTTGCACGAATCTGCAACTCATGCATCCTCATATCTATACGTATATATATATATATTATCTATACCACAATATAATATTATGTATATATTGTGTATATTATATAATACATATCGTAGTCTCATCTTTTGAAAGCCTCTTGCAGGATGCCACAAAGGCCTTGGCCTATGGTCCGAATGGTGCAGCCTATGGCATCTCTCAGGCTCAATGGGACCATGGTCGACCATGGTCGACCATCGTCGACCATCGGTGCATGGATTTGTCGCGCAGGCCTCACCCACTGGTGGCATCAATGCGGTTTGGGTCATGCCAGAGGACGACTGGGAGATGTCGTGTGTTGCGTGAACGCCCAAGGCAATGAAAACAAATTAAGCTCCATAATATATTATATTTATATATACTATATTATATATAATATATATAATACATATGTATAGGCTGTATAGGTATACCAGGCATATACCAGGTATTCAGGAAAGGCTTGCAACTGTGACACGCAGGAGGCAGACCCTGCTGCTTTGGCGCAGCTGGCTTCACAGCAGGGAGGCGGGGCAGTCAGGAATATTTGCCAAAAGGGAGATACCAAAGGGTATCTTTGGTACGGGTGTGTTATTCTGCTGAGCCACACTTTCCAAGTTAGGTACCTGAAATTTGGCACATATTTGGATAGCAGACCACTGCTGTTTCTGCAAACGATTCGTTTGGTTGATATGTTTGATCTTGGGTATGAGGGATGCCATAGTTCTTACGTTTTTGGACAGCTTTGCCAGTTCGCTCGGTGAATGATCCTCGCGTACCCAAGAATATCCAGTGCCGAACCCAGCGACACTACAGTGCTTTCCTGAAATCGTCCCAGTGACAAAAAGAACGTAGACATAGAAGACTAGGCACACATCAAAACATTCCCGCGTGGTTTTTTGAATCTTTGGCAACTTGGAAAATGTGTTCCAAATTTGTTTGAATCCTCTTGCAGTTTCGCTTATACTTTGAGGCCCTATCAACCACCAGCAGGATCAGCAAGCTCAAAGGCCCCGCCAAGTTACAATCCTATGCAGGTACCAGGCAGGGCAGTTGCTTTTCAGAATACGAAAGTGCCGTCATTGAAATGTGTAATTTTTGCAAGTGAAAATCATTCAAAATCAACCATAGACATTGATTACATATGAATACATATGATGAGAATATTATGATATGATAACATGATGACATTGTGACATGGAGTTTTGCAATGTTTTGGCACGTTTTGACACGTGTTGACACGTTTTCGCTGGCAGATTGTCACCACAGGTGGGCCGGTCATTGCACCATACACTCCAGCACCTGGTGGGCCTGCGCCCAGACCTCCTCCTTTTGTGCCGGGAGGAAATTTGGGAGGACACGGATGAATCAAGAGATGGATCAAGACGGCAAGAATTGCGTACTAAAATTAATCAGTGTAATCGGAGAATTTTGAGTTTGAACATCTTGAAAAGACTCTCTCTCTTACGACCATGGACAGCAGTTGCTGAGAAGAGAGTTGGTTGCTAGAAGATTAGAAAGTCTTTCAAGGCCTGCGAACCTATAGAACTGAGGTGTGGCTTCTTTTCATTCCATCTAAATCTATTTTGCACCGTTCCTACTCACAATTGATTCGCGGTCAACAAGTGATCGTCAACGGTTATCAACCAGAATCAACCAATCAAAAGCAAAGAAAACCACAATTTTAATCACATTTCTCGAATTTCTATATGATTTCTATATGATTTCTATGGTGTTTTTGAAGCTGTTTGGATTGCAGGACCCGGTGCAAGCCGCTGGGGCCCTGCCGGTTATGCACCAGGTGTACCAGGAAGTGCCCCAGGCCAGAGTTCTGCATCGAACACATTGAACATATGTGTTTTTTTTTTAAATCATGTTTTATATATTTGAAAATTGAGTGGGAACAATCCCAATATCTCCCAATATCTCCCAATTGTCCCAATTTTGAGTAATTTTGATGGTTGATCAGCAGTTTTCCTATTGACATGGCTATTTGTGGGTACGGTATACATGTTTGAACATCACATATCGGGATTCTTGGGCATAACATGGTGAATGCTGTGATGTGACTAAGTCCGGAGCGACAACTTGGAAAGTTTGAAGACAGCGGATTGGTCACAGCAATTAAGCACCATAGTATCGCCCGGTTCCTTCGTCCGGTCTTGCCGGCTCCTCTTACAGATTCGCTCAGACGCAGGTTCCAGCACATCGTCTGCAACAACTGGCGCCAAAGGCAGCAGCATGCAGCATTTACTTGCACGATCTCGTAACGGTCTCGCAAAGTTGCACAGTTCATGGATTCAAATGAGTTGCTGCACTTAATGTGTAGAAAGGAGGTTGGCCACAGTAAATGAATGGACAGAGAACTGTGCTGCGGCCACGGCTGAAGAAAGAGACACGGTTTTCATCGTCCGTTTGCAAATTCACTTTTTTGCAAGACTTTTGCAAGATTTGCAGACAGTTTTTTTTCCCTTTTGTGCATTTTGTGCCAGGCTTGGTAGACCGAATCTCCAAGGGGGACGTTCTGGTGGGACCAGATGTTGCAAAAAGACTGGCCATGGTCTCAAGATGTCTCAAGATGTCTCAGCAAAGCCTGCTAAACGGCACTAATCACTGCATTCCTCGGGGTTTCCAACATCCGTCAAATTTAAACTCCCAAACTCGTGTTCGACTAAGAGTTCTGGAGTTAGACACACTGTGAATTCTCCAAATATGGAACTCTTTGATGATTTTGATGTGAACAAGATAAATCACTCTTGACATCCACAGACCAAATGTTGTTTATTTTGGTTAGAAAATGATTTTTGGTACTCCACAAGACTGTGTAGTGACAAGGAGGCATTCCAAATTGTTGTTTGACATTGCGTGGTCAGGTTTCTCAATGCAATCATGCCAAGACCACTGCGAAGCAGTTGGCTGAAATGGTGCGAGTCTAAGACAATACGCGACCCCAAGCCACTTGTCGCTGAGGATGAACTTTGTGATATTTGAATCATATCTAGTGAATCATGTGAATCTGTAGCCTGACGCGTTCATCCGCAACCTCGCAGATATGTGAGAGATCTCGACGTTTGTATCTTGGTGCGAATCTCAGAGGGCTTCTCGTAATTCCAAGCGATCCAGCTTCAGAAAAGGTTCGTGTTGTACAACTTTCAAATTTATGTTTTCTTTTAAAACCTGAAAGAAGATGGGACAAAAAATGAAAAACACATCCTGCACAGAGTTGAGTGATGTATAGTGATGTTGAGAGTGGTGCACTGATGCCGTCTTCACGACCAGATCGGCCTTGGCCATTAATTGATGCGTTGCAAAACACCGTCAAATTCAGACATAAATACACCCCATATATATCCATATATACATATTATGTACCTGTATTAATATTAATGTACATTAATGTTCTATACCTAGTGTGTCGTTTTTTAAAAAATATTTTGGGTTTCAGTTTTGTTGGTACCCAGGCCTAGACGGAGATCCGTCGGAGGCAGATGCCTCGCTGGCACGACTTCTTCACTTCACAGCTCGGCCGCCCGAGAGATGTTCGACGTCAAAAGATTTTTTGGAAATTGGATCAGAACTCTGACACCAAACTCTACATATCTCTACATCATCTTCTACATCATGTTTTTTCATGTTTTTTGATGTTTTGGTGACCAACAAGCGTATCTTTTGGATAATTCGAAGAATATCTTGATACCTAGGACTTCTGTTTGTCGCTATCTCTCTGCATTAGCTGCAGAACTCTTTGCCTTTCCCGATCCTTTTTCCACGCAATGACGGTTCTGGATGGCGGGTACGTATGAGCACGTAAGGATGTCCTGAAGCAGACCGATTCGTCGGAGTTTGCAAAGACAGCAGTAGAGGAGCCCTGCAAAATTGGAACAGAAACAGAACGAATAGAGGGAAAATATGGGAAAATGGAATCCAATGGAATCGTAGCTCCCATTGGCTCCCATACTGCCGTAGCTTGTTTTTGCAGCATGCTGCAACAATTGCAGCATCAGGAGATTAAGAAAGGCGTGGCTGAAGAGTTTATGTCACTCAGAAGCAGCGCGAAACACAAGGCACGGTTCCAGCTATGGTTGCAGCTGTTGCCTTTGCTGTTGCTGTTGCTTCACAAATCTGAAACACCGAAGTCACCGGTTTGTCAAAGCAAAGGGTCCTGCGGTCTTGGATTTTTGCGTAACGTCCCAAGCTCTGACCTGAGCTTCTAATGTTTCTTAAGGAGATTTCAAGGCGTACCGTCTTTCATAAAGTGTCATAAAGTTCAAGATATTTCAAGATGAATTCATTCACTTTCCATTCACTTTCCATTGACGCTTTGATTCGCCGCAGGATACTGTTACCCCAATGCTTCAAAGGTTGGGATTCTTAAGCGGTGCTGCTGCCACAGTCACAGCCTCAGTTCTCCAAGTGACGTCATACAATGAGTACCCTCTGGTACCCTCTGGTAATCAAACATGGCAATGGAATATACATATCATATAACTCATATAACTATATACCTTATAACTCATTCAATTCAATGATTTCCCCATATTTTCCCAGCTACAAACCCCCAACTACAGACGGTTTTCAATTGCCATGTTTGATTACAGGAGCTACTACCATCAATTTGCCAACTCATGGACAGGATGGACTGGTTTTCCTGCGTTCTTCTGAATTTGTCATGTGTTTTGTCCTCGAGAAAACAAGCAGAGTAATAAATGGTTGTTCTTTTTTCGTTTCCGAGGGCGTGAAGATTTCTTGCCCTTCCTGTTTGAAATCCATGTCACATGTTTCGGGCCATGGTTTCCGGTGCTTAGGAGACAGACTTGCTGGGCGGCGCAGCAACGCAAGCACAAGAGGTGGGGGCGTCACGTTTCGCCATCGCCGGGTTGACTTAGTGAATATAGCGGCGACCATCCGATAGTGTCGACATAGTTTTATACAGACTTTTCAGTTTTTTTTTTTTTTTAAGTGCCTACACAGCTCGAGGTGGACCTTTTGGGTGGTGAGTCAGCTAGCGGTGCTGTTAGTGCACCCGACTTGCTTGGCGCTATGGATAGGCCGCAGGGGCAGGGTGTGGCATATCACAGTCGAAGACTCATAAAGACCCATGGAGACCCATGACCCATAGAGAACCATGTGCATCCTTCATCGGTGAAGAAACTTGTTCGCTTAGCAGAGGACAACGCGATTTGGTCAGGATAAGAAATGAAAACGATTAAAACAAAATCTTGGCAATCTGGAGTGGCTTGAGTGTGGCAGCTTGCATCATCCGGGGCAGGGTAGAGGGAATGTGGGAGCAGGGGCAGATAAGGGCAGAATCAGAAAAGGAACTAACACGCTATAGTGATCATTAGGGGTTTGCTCCAGTTATTTGCAAGAGGTTTCGTGCATTTGGCTGTGCAACACCTCATGGGAAAGTTGAAGGACACCTTGATTGGCCTCAGACACAGAAACCATCATGAACTTGCCCTTGAAACTGGGGAAAATTCATGAAAATTCAGGTTTATAGACATTGCCACATTGCTCCATTCTTTATATATCGTTTGTCAAAAAGTGCTATTCCGACTGATATTCTACTGCTGTGCCACTTCTAGACACGGAAGGAAGCACACAAAAGCCAAATGCAACATGATGCAAACAGGCACATGTTTTCTGCTGTGCATGCGGAATCAAATCGCACGAAACAACACCAGATATCAACAGTTGAACATTTGCTGAGACTGCTGGAACTAACTTTGCTGGAACTCTGAAGGGAAACGGTACTTCTTTGGAAGGTCGCCAGTATGTTGGATAGGTTGGGGTCAATGGGCAGCATAGTTTCCACAGTTTCCAAATACAGGTTGTGCTCACACACAATCAATATGAATCAATACATATCCTGCACATTACAAGCGTTTGCTTGTCCCATTTGTCCCCACTGTTGCAGTGCACCGGCGGCATCGCCAACTCCCGTGGTGCGATCCTCAGCTGTTTTCAGAATGTCCAAGAGTCCAACATGTCATTCACCCAGGACACGCTGGATCCATTGGCCTCCGGAACTAGCTCGGCCTCCCAAGGCACGATGGATTCTTGGCACATCTTGGCACAAAATCCACCGAAATCCACCGAAATCAATGAATTTGATTCAATTTGATTCAATTTGATTCAATTTGGCTATCCACATCTATCCACCGTTAATTTTCGCAGGCCTTTTGGGCATCTCTCTGGATGCACCGCCTGCGCCCTCTGCAGCATCTGCAGCATCTGCAGCATCTGGGCCTGCGCCAGCTCCAACGCCAGCTGTCACAGCGGCCGGAGCGAAGACAGGCGTGGCATCTCGTCGCCTTTTTTTGGTCGTCTTCGGAAGATAGGGGAAGTAATTAACATAATTCACGAAATAATTCACCCCTCAATACCTCTCATTTTGCTGTAAATTACTTTATAGATTTTATAGATTCAGCTTACTCAAGAATCTCAAGATCAAATAAATTTAATGATCTGCCTCTGCAGGTACTTTGGGGGCTGGCGCAGTGCTGCCAAAGGAGCCAGATCCTGCTAAAAACGCCGACACTTTGAGAAGTCGAAGTCCAGACGGGGAATCACTAAGTCCAGACTCCAGACCATTCAACTCTTGGCTTGAGACATTTTGGCAAGTTTATGTGAACTTTGGAAAGTACGGGAAAGGACACCACATGAGCTGGAGCCGAATCTGCAGAAATTGCAGTCATGTGGATCATGCCTTATTTTCAAGCTTGGTTGGCTTGGCTTGCAACATTGGGATAAGCAGAGAGTTGACATATGTTGGCATGTCATCAAAGTCAGCGTTGAAGGACAGCGAGAAGGAAGACATCTTCGGTTTTGTTGGTGCGGAGATGTCAAAGGCGGCTGGGGCCAGATGGGTCTAGGCGGCTAGACAGGCTTGCAGCCCATGTGAAATGGACACCGAACTTGTTCTGGTTGGAACGACACGTGACATGAAGTTTGTGGCATCATTTTGCGATATTTCGCCAAGTTTCCAGTGTTTTTTTTGAACCAGCCTTTCAAATTGGTCCTCCACAGTCCGAGACTTTTATGCAGCTTTTTTCCTGGAATCAGCGGATCCTGACCTCATGAGGCCAACAAAAAATGAGATGGGGAGGCTGGAAACAGCTGGAAAACATGGTGCGTTTCAACATGGTTCAACTGAGTTCCAGCGAAAAGTCCAGTCAGTCGCTTCACTTTGCTCCTCACTGTAAGTCCCACGACCCACGCGTGCCTTGCACAACAGGTTGAGGCTGAGTTGCGGCGAACACTATTTCTCACTCTGCTGAGTTGCAAGTGAAATGAGAGTCACCGGCATACTTTACTGGGGGCGCAATGATCTTTAATGATGACAAATGTGCAAAGGTGTTTTTGCTGTTTGCTATGAAAAAAAGAAATGGAAACGGCAAGCTGACTTGGCCAAGCCGACCATTTCAAGCGATTGCAGATTGTGAGTTCAACGGTTGAACTTGGCAACCTGGTCCATGGTGAAGTTAGGGCCGTGGAGAGAGGCTTGGAATGGCTCAAAGGGTTTTTAAAGGGTCTGGTAAGGGTTGGGAACATTCCAGACACTCCAGTTCTTGATTCCAGATCTTCAGCAACGCTTTTCTCGTAGCGGCTAAAACACCTTTTGCTTTCAGTTGTTGTTCTTGGTAGATGAGAGCAGTTTCTCGACTATCTCTATTGATCCTATGAATCTAGGACATGCGCCTTCTAGAGGCTACCTAAAGTGATTTCATGTCAGGCTTCAGGCTTCCCGCTCTAAATGAGTATAGACAGAAAGAAGGCTTCGCACTGTTCGCACAACATACTGTCACACAGCTCGTTGTCATCGTGCACCCTACTTGTATCTTGAATGATCTTGACGTTTTCCCGAATTGCATCAGTTGAAAGACATCTCCGAAAAGCCATTTGTGCCTTTCAGCGGGTGCAAAGGTCCCCGCCCGAAAGACTACGATCCATCGACAGCAAATGAAAAAATCCAGCGTTGAATCGCTGCTTTCACTGCACTCCTCATTTGTTTCTTCCTTGGCTCCATGAGTCGCTAGTCTCCAATAGACATTTGCTAACTATTGCTATATAACTATTGTTAACTCATGTACCTCACGGAGATCAAACCCAGAGGAAACACGGAGACACTCTTTACATCCCTTTACCACAGATGTGAACTTGTGGCAGCTTTGGACCAAGTCCACTCGGAGAGGTCCTGTTGAGCCAATCGGGTAACAGCTGCGCAACAGGAGAGCTCATGGGTAGCTCCCTGGCAGGAGAGATGCCTCCAGAGGCTTTCCTGAGGCGCTGTCGACACGAAAGGGGCACGACGTAAATTCCTGTTTGGAAACTTTGACCATTAATTACTACAAAAGAAAAGTAATTAATAAGGTAAGAACTTGAAGAGAGTGCTGTGACTTCTTGAAGTTCTTTTTTTAGCGGATGGCTTTGATACTGACTGGGATTGAAAGCAAGTAGGGTCTTTGCAGAGAGTCCAGTTGAAGAACTGCTGTGCAAGTGCCAGTAACTGCTGCAGGACGTTGCTTTGGTGTTGAAAGGACCCAAGCTTCGCAGTCTTGACATGCGTGAGGCCAAGCCCCGTACATCGCATTGCGTCACATAGTGCTGCACCAAGCCGCATGCCCCGATTTTCCGCAAGGCACAGAGTTGCAACTTGTACAGTAGATATAGAGGAAATCAGACAATTCTGTGACGTGATGATTCTTTTTTTTCCTCCAGATATTTCATAGTACTCGAAAGCGTCTAGCGCCCCAAGCTGAAGAATTTCAGCCCGCATCGGGCCTTGCTCAAAAGGGCACGATGACATCCCCCTGCTTAGCAAAGCCTACCTCTCATTTCTATTCATTGTCATGTATCACTATCTCCAGATTTCGGAACTGTTCATGCTTTGCTCCTCATTGTGTAAAGGCAATCTGCCTCGAGCAAGTTTTCAGCCGATGCGATGGCGGTTGCAGGCTGCCGATCATGTTTTGAGTCTGATCCAAGTGCCGTTAGAAGCTCGAGAGCCGAAAGAACGAACTGTCGAACGAAAGTGTTTGCCTCTTCGGCTGTAGGGAAGTTTTGGGATAGAACGTCTATGAACGTTTTCAGTGTTGAGTATCCAAACCTGTCTCAGTTTGGCAGGAGCAATGGCCCTTGGAGTCACCGGAGGCTTTCAGGCGATTCTAGTGACTCAGTGGTGACTGCTACTGGTGCTACTGTCAGTGTGTGGAGAGCCTAAAATGGTCAACTTCCCGGGCCCTTTGATCCTTTTCTTTTGGCCCTGCCCAGTGTTCATGTTTGCTTGACATTAAAAGACTTGACAGGATGGAATTCAACAAAGCTGACATTCAGACCATTGCAGTTGTGTGATATTGTGTATCCGTGCTCTGAAGCTGGCAGGTGATAGGAAAGATAATGAAAGATCAACAGATAATAACAGATAGACTTAGAGCAGATACACGCTAGGTAACCTAGGTATGAAATATACAAAAACCAACCCCCCCAAAAAAACTAAATCAACCCAAGTAAACCCAAAAAAAAACCCTAAGATCTGAAACTTACCCCAAACAAACCCTAAACCAACCGTAAATAAACCCAAACTAACAGCCCCCAAAAAAGAGCAACCGGAAGTAACCCCTAAACAAACCTTTGAAACTTACGCTAGATAAACCCTAAACCAGCCCTAAATAGATCCTAAACCCACCCCGAATAGATCTTAAACCAAACCTAAATAAACCTTGAACCTACGTACTTGAACTAAAACCTAAACCAACCTTAAATGGATCCTACATAAATCTTAAACCACGCCTAAAGAAACCCTAAACCAACCCTAAATAAGCCCCAAACCGACCCTAAAGAAGCCCCAAACCAACCCTAAAGAACAAAACCGATCATTAAAGAACTAAACCAATCCGGAAATTGAGATGTTCGAACTTCAAAATGTTGCAATACCGTTGAAATGGCAGCTTCCAGCTCCAAAATGCTGCAAATTGCAAGGAAAACGGACCTCCGAAAACAATTCCGGACCCGTATGGACCCGTAGATAAATAGACATGTCTATTATAGACCTGCGAAGAGATTTTTTTTTAGATGCTTGATCATACCTGCAGTGCAGTATAGTGTTCGCATTTATGCACCTACTGAATACACATAGTTAATCATAGTTATAGTTTTGTGTAAATCCGAAGTTTTTTCGGTTTCTGACTTCCCTTCGGTGTTGCGGAGGCCTCCAGACGATCATGCCGGACCCGAGAGCTTCGCGCGCGCATCGCTCGTGCTATGTCTCCTATGTCTCCTGGCGACTATGGTGTGGCAGCTCAGTGGAAGTCCCCGAAGTCCCCGCTGTTCGCGGCTGAAGTCACCGAAGTCACCGAAGTCACCTGGTATCGAGGCTTACCACCAAAGCTCGCAGGGATGGCCGGTGCTCTGTCAGCTTTACCAAATGACCGCATGCGAATCTCGGCAACGGCAACATGTCGTTTTAACATGTTTTTACCTAGACTGACTAGACCTAGAATCTAGATCGATAATTGCTGTATTGAACTTTACTGCTTTAGGCTGGCCACAGATTTGCAGTATATATTGCAAATGCGAGTCAAGTCTACAACACCAGTCGAGTCAATTGTAGCTACTTTGATAGTATTTCCCCGTGTTTTTCCCGGTGTTGGAAAGCTTTGGACTGGAGTGCAACTTAAGATACAATTTTGCAAAATCTTCTCCTTGCAGTGTTTGAAAGACACTGAGGTCCTTTGTTCAGCTTCCGGATTTTAATCAAAACCCATCACGAAACTTGCCACGGAGAACTTGCGAAGTGAATTAAAATGATCCCTAGAGAATACTCAAATTGCGAGGATACCAGCAGCTCATGGCATTGGCTGGAAAGCTCAAACCTCAGCAATGGGGGCAAGTCTTGTAGTTTGTTGCACCCATGAACCCGTGCAGCCCGTGCAGCCCGTGCACATACGGACTTTGACAGGCTGAAACCCATGGCCGACGATCTGAAAGTCCCAGAGAACAAGGTACCAGGATGCTTGAGCGTCGTTCATGCCAGCAACCTCAGTATGCAATATTCATGGAGTTGATTCTGTTGACATATCATGAAACAATTGGTTCAAGTTAAATAAGTTATGAGATGTCAACAGTTGGCATTGTAGCATTGTCAACATGGATTACTGGAGGAGGCACCATGGAACGGGTTGGAACGGGTTGGAATGGCATGTTCTGAGGTGCATGCTTCTTTGGAAGAGGACGGCACTGTAACGTTTCAGGGAGATTCCGATGCTTTGATCTCCAAAGGCAGGAGCCTTAGATAGCCTTAGAGCCAGCAAGACATAGCAAGACTCCCAAAAGACTCTGTCAGCGAGAAACCCCGCTTCAAAGAGTTGCGAATCTTGCAAGAACGAGATGTCAAAAACGTTCGGCCAAGGTTTGGTTGCCCTCCTGGTACTGTGTTTGAGCGGCTGCACTCCAGAAGAGATTGCTGGTGTTCAGCCAGAATTCATCAAGGCGAAGGGTGAGCCTTGAGAATAGTATGAAATAGTATCGTATGAATATGTATGAATATGACATAATATGACTATTATTGTGGCAGCAAGTTGTAGCAGCATAGCAAGTACTCGGCATTTTGTTGATTCATTTTCGGCTGGACAATCCACAGAGACGGGCACAATGACCGCGATCACTTTAGGAGAGAATCTCCAACTTGACGTAGGATTCACAGCAAAATGCTGGTCCTCTTGGATCTCTTGGACAGGCCTCTGGAATTTCAGCTTCCCTAACACCCGGGCGCAACAACGGATTCTTCAACATGCTACGGAGCCCAATTCATAGCCGCGCAAAGGTGATGTGATTCCAAACAACCTTTCGAACAGAGCCTCGCAATCACTTTCCATCACTCTCCTCTCAAATTCACAAAGAATCCCCAAAAAACATGTTCTTTCTGAGCAGGCATTGCTTTTGCCCCAAAAAAGTACAACTTTTCCTGCAGCATTCTTAAGCATTGCCAAGGTTCAAGTTGATGAACAAAAAGGTTGCACGGCTGAAAGCTGCCAAAGCTGCCGAATCTGGCGAATCTGGCGCCATGAAGGTCCGGAATGTCATGACATAGTCATGGCATGCTGGTTTTGGAGGGGTCTGAAAGGTCGGGAGATGTTGGGTGAAAACGGAGTTGCGGCCTCCATCGGGTTGATCAATGATCTCTTGTGATCTGTGTCCGACTGTGTCTCTCGCTCAACATAAGTGTTCCAGTGAGTGTTCCTTTGAACATTTTGATGCTTTTTGTCGCTTTTTGTTGATCATGTTTCAGTTCGCGCTTCAGTTTACTTCGTAGTTCCTCGATGTTCCTGGCCCTTTCCATCATGTTTCATACAATGTGAGGCCCCCAAGATATAAGTTGGTTTATAAGCCCCAGTAACTATAGTTATAAGTACCATAAACCATAGTTATTGAAGTTATAAACCAAGTTAGCTATCTAGGGGGCCCCACCTTGTATGTTCCATCGTTTTGGCGTCTAGGCCGGTGAAGACACGGAGACCGAGGAAACGCCGGAACTGCAGATCTACAACACGTCGGCTCCTTGGAGATCAACGAAACATACGAAACAGCTACAGCCTTACAGCAGCCTGACCTGCAGAACTTCGCAACTGAAACGCGATCAACTTCAGCACTTTTCACGAACTTGGAAAAACACACATACGGAATTATACAGTAATATTACAGTAATACAGTATATAGATGCTAACATGAATCAGTCACGTCACGTGAATCACAAACCATGAGACCAAAGAAATCCACTTACAATGCTTCGAATATCGAATGGCAATTTGGGAAGGCTCAGTCGAAGCAAGGAAGCGTTGGGAGCACAGAGGGCCGGCTGAGTGAAAGCCTGGCATATGCTGGCATTGAGCTGGATCAAGAAGAAGACCTAGTTATCAAAATGAATGAATCAACTATCAATATGCATAAACTATGAATAAAAAGATTTCCTTGCAAATTCTTGCAAAACATGCAGTCTTTCAATAGTTGTCTTGATTAGAACTAAACACATTAGACACATTGACACAAATCTCAAGTGTCTTTGCTTGGATTCCTTGGATTTCTTGAAGAAATTGCTGAATTTTTAGGTTTAAGACCTTAGAGCCTGGAAAGGTGAAGATGTATGTTTGTCCACGGCTGAGTTATCGAAGGCGATCATTGGAGAGATCCCCGAGATCCCCGAGATCCCCAGCTGTTTCGATCAAAAACCAAGGTGGCGTCACTGTCTACGATCTTTGCCATCTAGGCCATGAAGACTTCACACAGAGATATGGCACGAAATGGTGGACCCTGGTAGGCCGTTTCAGGACTGCGGTGAGGTTTGAAACTGGTGTTACAGTGGTTTGACATGTAGTCCATACTTGAATTCAACACAGAGATGAAACATTGCCAGCAAAGGTCAAAGAATGAGCCTCCTTCATTTGTGTGAAGTTGACTTGACACGCACTGCAACACAGCTATAGATGCACCTGCAAATGACAAGCCACAAGCAGCAATGGGAATGATGCGAGGCCACGCGCGCGTCATGGTGTTCTTTGATATTGTGGCGCGGTTTCTGAGGCAGGGTATTTTGTGTATTTCATTTGTTCGGAATTGCTCCAAGCATGAACAGAGTTGATTTATATGATTTGTAACACGTTGGTTTGGGAGCTGCAGACGGCTCTTGGACCCAAGGCATTTGGGCTACGATGTCACTTTTGTCCGCAATGTGACAGACATTGAATCCTGGCCAAAGGATGTGCATCAGATGTCCATCCAATGAACCAAAAAGATCCAAAAAGATCCAGATCAACGAAGAAGCAGCCAGGCCACACTGAAAGCCCGATTTGGAGCTGCATTGATTCGCTCAGGATGACAAGATCATCAAGAGAAGTCAGGAGACTGGTGAGACTGCCCCTTGACATCCCTTGACTCATTTTGCGACACAGACTTTGATCAGAATCTAGTGCGGCAGGAACATAGGGAAACAAAAATAAACAAAACAATATAGATAGGGAGATAAATAGAGATCTTAATAGATCTTAGTAAATAGGAAGTTCAACAGGGGGACAACTAGGGAGATGATTCCTGCTTCAGTGCAGATCAAAATCTGTTGGGTTCATTGTGAAGCTCAGATCCTGAGGCAGAGGAGTTGGCCCGAAGGCGAGGCACTAGTGGTATGACACACAGTGCCATTGTGTTCATTGAGCAGTCCAGTTTTCCAACAAATTTGTTGCCTTGGCAAAGTTCACCATGACCAAATCATTCATTGATGTACAATCATGGAAAATGACCTTGGAAAATGCACTGTGCACACTTTGCATTGTTGTGGCAGCATTGTTGTGACATCGTCGCAATCCTAACAGCTCCCAACAGCTCCCAACAGCTCCAAACTCAAACATCGTACGGTTTGTGGAGCTCTTGAGCCAGGATGGAAGAAGAGATGGCTCGGGATGCAAAAAGTGAGCCACTCCCAGCTTGGTTCGATTGGACAATCCATTTGATTGCGAACCCATACAACATATACAACTACTATCAACTACTTAGTGTACGTAAATGATCTTGGTTGCTGTTTTCGCCAGACGTCTGAAGAGGCGACTGTGAACGACTGTGACATACAGTGCCTACGAACAACTTCACATGGGAGGAGCAGACAATAGACTCATCAGACCTGTTTTTTTCCCCAGAGTCCACTCAATCAGTGAGCATGTCCTTTGCCAATTCCCAGTTGGGAAGTGTGGGTCGTTGGCTTTCCCACCTCACTTTTCAGGCTTGGGCTGCACATCGCCAGACTTTGAACCGTCACTTGGAGCAAGAGAACAGCTACCAGGGACCCTTGAAGTCGAAATCGGAAAGGCTGGTACAACAGGATGGTTCGTTTTGAAGCGACGGTGCTTCCAACTCGTAGTTTAAGAGGCAATGCGCAACACAAAGTGGCCCCAAAAAGACCCGCCAGTCACCGAGCACATGGACCATGGACCTGCCAGACCTTGTGGGAACGTGGGGCCGATGTTTTGACCCCAGGAGAGTCTCTGAATCGATCGAAGAGATCACTAGCATGGTTGGCTTGGGCACCCAGTCATAGCTGAGTTGAAGTAGCTGAGTTGAAGTAGCCAAGCGAAGCCAAGCGAAGCCAAGCGAAGCCAAGCGAAGCCATTGTTGCAGTAGTTATCAGTAGTTGCAGTACAATTCCTTTGCAAAGTGGTTCATAGCGGTTCCAAAGGAGACAGATGGAGACAGTATGATTTGCGTATCCAACCTGCGCGATTTCTCCGAGAAACGCTTGTGAAGAAGGACTTCGCATATGCTGGCAAGGCACCGCGATGCAATTTCCTGATGTGTTCACATTTTTGAAATTTGGATTAGCGTGACGTGTTTTGGATCCCATGCAAATTAAGGTGAGGGCTGAGAAGTATTGGCATTGCCCAACAACGACCCAACAACGACACTTCGTTTGTCAGGGCGATGTGTACTTCCGAGTGCGACGCTTTGAGACCTACGGGCGGCTATCCAGGAGGGGCTCAATAAATTGCAGCGCTGATGGAGCGTGGTTGAATCTTTCTTGTAGCAAAGGTTCTTTCACTGCAGGTTTTGAGCAAATTATATAGATAGAAACAAGTCAGGGGTGTTTATGGTGAAATGTAGATGGTCAGTCTGCGATAGGATTCTAGTTTTTTTTTTCATTGCCTCAGATTGACTTGTAGCAATGTGAACTGCGAAGCAAACTCGTCCTCTCTTTCCGGTGTTTTCTTTTACCATTTGAAATGGGTGTGTGCGTTCAAATATTTTTGCTGTACCTGTTAAGACGATCCCAAGTCTTCAAAGTCAAGTGACAAACAAGGCAACTTTGTCTTTCCAAAGGGTTTAAGTCATCTGTTGCCACTGGCTGTGACCTTGATTGGAGGTGTAGCTTGGATGGTAATGAAGCTGGTGCACGCGTCGAGGCAGTCGGGGTGGGATTTGTTTCAGCTGATAGACAAATAAATAAGAGTAATACGGTGGGCCACAAAGTACAGAGTCAGTGAATGTAACAGATGTATGAAAATTCAAGTCATTCAAGCCCCATGCAAAAGTGTTGCAAGAGCGAATATGTTTCAACTGGGCGGTTTGCCTCATGCCTTATCCGAAATGTTGCATATTTGTTTCTACTTGTCCTGCTCTCACAGCTGTCCTGGATGGCATCCTGGGTATATTTGGATCATATTTCCACATAATTTTCACATTTGGCACTGCACAGGTGGCTGACGTCAAAGAGGCACCGGAGGATTTCGTGCTGTGGAAGTCTGCAAAGCCTTCAGAGCCTTCCTGGGAGTCACCATGGGGGCCTGGGAGCCAAGCCACACAGAAAGGTAGCCTTTGCTATAGCCACTGCCGTATAATACCGTATAATACCGTATAGCCAAGTTATGAGGAATTAGGAAGAATTAGGATACATCGATTCCCACTATAAAGGAAGAAATCATATGCTAATAATAATAATAATAATATATATATTATAATATATTGATATATATTGATAATGCATAGACTTAGAACTGAGACACTTTTTCTTGAGCTGGTCACAGGCCATGACATCGTGAGTTACAGCTCGTGTTCGTGAGGCCTGGTCGACCTGGATGGCACATTGAATGCAGCGCCTGACTCTCAGCGTCGATATGCGTCGATCCATGTCGATCCAAAGTCTGGGAAACTGAAAAAAATCTGAGCTTTGCGAAAGACCACTTTTATACATTCGTAGACATTCGTAGACTCTCAGAATCTGAATCTTGCTTTGAGATTGTGAGGCGATGGCAAAGCGCTACCTTGGCGATACTCTGGACATCCACGGCGGAGGGTTGGGAAACCAAGAGGACTTGGCAGATTTGGCAGACTGCCTTGAGCCGCTGCCGCTACGACACTTGCTCCTGCAAGGCCGGATCTGGTTTTCCCGCATCATGAAAATGAAATCGCACAAAGTCCATATCTCAGAGCTGTCTGAGCTTTCGAGAATGTGATGAATGTGCTGAATGGATGTCGGATGTGTGTCGGATCAGATCGCGGATGTAGCTTTGAGGCGAAGCAGCCAATGACCAGCCATATGTCAAAACGTGGATGCATTGTGCGGCTGTGTTGGGAGCCACAGCGCATGTGAACGGCTGCACCCGGGTGCACCAAGACTTTGCTGGGACTGTTCACACTTGCACATTTACTTTACAGGTAATCCATGCGCAAGTGTGAACAGTCCTGGGAGCGTAAAATTCGAGAGCTTGACTGGAATTGAAGCTCCTGCGGAGACGCCTTGCCAGAGTTGAGCAAGCTTCAAAATTCTGAAGGAACTTTGACAACATGTTTGTGAGCAAGTTGCAAAACGTGTTGCAAACGGTACAATAGGATTGAGATTTATTAAGATGATGTAATTAAATGTAATTAAAGCATATTAAAAAGCATATTGAAGCTGTGTATACATGTAATACATTGTACATGTTTCTTTTAATGGAAGTTCTTCGCTTGGCTTCCCAAGGCGAAGCACTGGCAACGAGAAGATGTCAAAATCATTGGGAAACTTCGTGGGTGCCCACAGCGTCACAGTGCTAGCGCAAGGTGTAGAGTCTCCAGAATTCTTCAGATAGTCTGTAGAGAATCTGTAGAATCTGTAGAGTGTTTGGCAGTTTTTGGTGTTTGTTTCGTGTTTGATTTGTTTAAATCGTGCGATAGTCAGCTTGTGGTACTTTGGCTACTTAATCCTACTTTTTACATCTTTTACCGTGATTCATTACATAGCTGAGTTAGCTTTGAGAGTCTAGGAGCATGCACTTTGTAACGGATTGATGCTGCTCAGCTGTCAGCTCCACATGAGCGAAGGATGCGAAACGGAAAGTCATGGCAATGGCCCGCATTGGACAGTTCTTGTGTTTTGAACCTCCGAACAGAACATAAGACAAATCAAGCGATCAAGACACTATGTAACAGTGTAACACATTGCTCTCCAGCAAGGATCGTGGAAGATGTGGAGTGTCGCCCAGGTCACCATCAGAGATGTGCTCAAGCAGTACGATGGAGAGGCGCAGACTGTGATGTGTGCTCCAAGGTGACTTTATCTTTCATGATGCTTCATGTTTCACACGCGTTTTTTGATACCTAGACTCAGAATCTTCGGATATAGTTTCATCATGTTTCATCATGTTGAATCTATTAGATTAATACATACTAATACAATGATTGGCTGATCCTTCAAAAACCATTGATATCAAGCTTCTCTTGTGTCCTGGCGGCATCGCCAGTAGCCAAGTCGCTGGGTCCTGAACTCCCGGAGGATTGCTATGATTTGGTGTAAGTTTGTACTGTAATTATGTCTATAAATATTTGATAATATTTGGGTATGTATTATATTATATATATATCAATATCACTATCAATATCTATATATATAATATATAGTCGTCATATTAGTTTAGGGTATGTTGCATTTTGATACACTATGAAGGCATTCTTGTGAGATTCACCACACATTGGCATAGAAGATCATGCTAGTTCCGGCACCCTGCACACTTTCAAACTCAGCAAAGTACCAGAACGACAAGAATTTACCAGACATTTACGGCCGTAAACCATGATAAGATCATTGAATCATTACCGAATCAGTATCATGGTGTATGGAGGTGTATCAAGTCCTTAACGTCTTGGCGTTGCAGGTGGTGCGGTTCTACCTCTTGAGCTCCCAGTATCGAAGGCTACTGCAGTGCATAGAGCAACTACTTGGCCTACTTTCAGTTGATGTAACTGCAATTTGAAGTGGAACAAGTGGAACGCCTACTTTGCGGTAGTTACTCAAGCAACGTTGCTAATTACTGTGTTTCAGGACACAGAACACCAAATCCAATTTGGACTTTTGGTGCAAAGTGGATGCATTTGGACATTTCTAGATTGCATGGACATCTTGGACCATACAAAGACATCACATAAGAGAGTTGTCAATGACATGAGTTTGGAGATAAAGGTCCGTGGTGCACGGGAAAAGCGTTTGCAACTCGACAACGGTCATAAAAGTGTATCATGTTATTATCATATTGTTACGATGTTGTTATCTGATGATTTTGGTGTTCTATTGATAATCATTTATATGGTATTATATTTATATATTGCATTAAGTTCATGAAAAATACCTCGAGGCACCTGCCGTATGTGGAAGATTGTGGAAGCGTGGGAAGACTACAGAATTTTGTTGCTAAAAAACGTGGGAGTCTGTTTCCTGCGCGCTCTTAACAGCTTTGCTGAACCGCAAGAGTCTCCTGGGGGCGATGCTGCCAATTGCGTTGCATTACCCAATTTTGTCAGTTGGTGTCATGGTGAGAATAACTTTCCTCTTTGTTGCCAGCACATTGCATTGGTAAAGGTAGATTTCATGCTTTTAAGCTACCTTGCAGCTAACCTGTGAAATATGTATGTAATGTAATGTACTGTAATGTAATGTAATGTACTGTACTGTACTGTAATGTAATGTATGTATGCATACCATATATAGACGTGTTGTTGTGTCCCTTCTTTTGTATGACGTGAGCGCAGGCCTATGATGTATTCGGAAGAAGCCTTGGAAGAGGTGCCAAGATGCCCATGGAAACACCATAGCAGCTATAGATAGCTATAGATAGCTATAGCATGTTTAGATGTGGCCGTTTTTCTTATTTCTTGGGTCAGATTGGAGGCGCAGGAGCGTCTGCTGAAGCTCTACAGTTCACTGCGGGGAGCCGCCGGAGCGCAGACGGAGTCGCCTGGGCCTCGACTCGACTTTCGACTGAGAAGAGGCGAAGACGAAAAATTCCAACATATTCAAAAAAAATAAAAGACGTGTCTTGCTGACTGCAATGCTATGTCAAACAGTTTTTGAGACTTGGCAATTGCTTGGACACTCTTGGAACCTGGTTGATTTGAGAAGTAGCTCAATCCGGTGGTTCGGTGGTTTGCGCGTTGCAGAATCAACATGGATCAAAATGGATGCACCATGGGCATGCACTCCAGGCCAGACCCTGAGTGCGAGCCACGAAGCCTAGTCCCATCACGAGAGTGGCATTCTGGCACTATGGGTAGGATATGGTAGGATGATGTACTGTGGAATACTATGGAATACTATGGGTCAGGCTGCAAAATACAGACACCTCGAGCCGCTGGGGATAGAAATGGGACGTACTAAGTGACTTGAAGGCCAGCAAGTGGTGTGCGAAACTTGGTTTCTGAACTACTGTAACACTAAGGTTTCCTCATTTTGTCAATAGAATCGTGGAATCTGAATATAATCAGAATTTCAGAAGTTTTCAAGTACGCTACCGCACCCTACCCCACTGACAGACAGCTCGACTTGCCAAAAAACTCTGTGCAAGCATTGTCCTGTTGTCGCCTAGATGTTACTGGATGAGGCAGCAGCACCGCTTTTTGGCCGCCATGGCAAATGCGTCTTGGCATGCCAAGGGGTCATATATGGGTCATATATGAGTCATATGCCAGTGAATTCTGACCGCCTTCAGGATACGAATCTCTTGAATCGACCCACGGATCACATGCGGAAGCGCATCGCGAAAGCAGCATTTGACAGAGATCAGATAGAAGTGTCGGTTGTGGAGCGGGCAGAACATACTCTTCTGCCCATGCTTACAACGCTTACTTACAAAGATGTTAGACTAGTGTCCAGATTTTTCTTTGATAGAAAAGTTATGAAACGCTACTTGGATCACTCAGATCACTTAGATCTTTTCCAGGAAAACACTGCAGTATTTGAAGTCTTAGGATTTCGACACTGTGAACGCAATCGCAGCAGGGAATCCAAGACGCCGCTTGCGTTGCGGAGGTCCCACCTGGACGGTCAGAGTTTTTTGTGAGTTTTAATGCACTGTATTCGAGTTTGAGAGTTTTTTCAATGTCTCTAGTGATGATGTGTTCTGTGTAGAACTATGTAGAACTCTTTCCCATATCCAATCATATAGAATTGTGATGAATTATGTGCAGAAATCATCAGAAATCAACAGTCATTCCATCTCATAGATCCACAATGATCCACAGGTAACAGATACGATAACATATTGTGTCAAGATATTTCCAAATTTCCAAATTTCCAACATTTGTCAACTACATGAGCCCTGGGCAGCCTAGGCTCTGACAGACTTGTCCAGAGAGCTGCTGCAGCTTCAGCAGGGTTCGTCGGGCGATGTGAGAATGTTGGCT
This sequence comes from Cladocopium goreaui, assembly GCA_947184155.2. NCBI lineage: Eukaryota > Dinophyceae > Suessiales > Symbiodiniaceae > Cladocopium > Cladocopium goreaui. The sequence goes on along the minus strand of CAMXCT020000366.1, from coordinate 35,190 downwards.
ATGGATGTGATTGTTGCAATGTAGGCAATGTAGGCATTCTATGATTTCTATACATTTCTATGTTATTGATTTCATTGTGCATTTTTCATTTCATTTCATACACACAATGCGGCATATGATGTCACACATGTAGGAAATGTCAGTGCGTGAATGTCGGTCCTCAACTGTTCTCAACGCATTCTCTCACGCTCTTCGTACTCTCGAGTTCGGATTTGTCAAATTTTGTCAACACACCGGGGGCAACGCTTCACTTTGGTTCACCTGCTCGCACTGGGCGCACTGGGCGCACTGGGTAGGTGATCATGGTGCCGAGTTCCAGACCAAAGCAAGGCCACGGGGTGCCATCGAAAGTATCGAAAGGAATCAGTGCTTTCATAGGGTACCGGGTGGTTTCAATTGCTGTACAAACTCTTTTCCAGCTGATTCAGACTGATTCAGACTGATTCAGACTGATTCAGACTGATTTGCACAAACTCGTTTTATGATTTGTCATGCCTTTGAGGCAACTGCGCGCCATGGGAGCAGTTCTTGGGATTTTGCAGCAACTTGGTGCATAGAGAACTCTTATGGGGTGACGAGTCGACGAGGGCTTAAGGATCTCAAAGCTAGACTTTAACGACACTGGCAACGTGTGTCCATGTACTTTATGCCAATGCTGGCACCTACTTGGTCGACTTTGGCAAAATGCTTAGTCATGCCTAGTCATGACTAGTCCATCCTTCAGCTTGTTCATGCTTTTTCGCTCTTTCATGCGCTTTCACCTTAGTTGACAGGTTCTCTGTGACTTTCTGCAGATTGTCTCCAGGTTCTCTCCTGTCTTTGCACAAGAAAGCACAGCATCCACAGCCATCCACAGTGCCTTCAGAAACTTCACCGAGGCGAGATCCCGAGGAGGTCTGCAAAGGCCCTGTGGATTCCGACTTCGAGGCAGACAGAAACAAGAAACGCATGAGACACACATGAGAAACAAATAGAACCCGATAGATCCCAATAGAAACAAATAGAAACACATAGAAACAAGAGATAAGAAGAACAAGTGGGTTGGATTTTTTGTCGAGATAAGAATAATTCAACATTGATTTCTGTTGAGATAACAAGGGATCCTTAAATTCATCAAAGGAACAATTGTTGAACAGTTGTTGAAATATGTGCAGTTCTTGAGACGTGACGAGACTTGAAATGTGTTGGATGTATCTTATCACGAAAGCTAAAGTCAGCTAGCTGGAGTCTTCTTGCTTTAGCAAGTATTGGGGGGGCTGCTCAAGGACATCACGTGATTTTTCACGCGAACCCCCCCCCCCCCCCCCCCCCTCCCCCCCCCTTCCACCACCACCACCATCACCACCATCATCATCATCATCATCGTCATCATCATCGTCATCATCATCGTCATCATCATCGTCATCATCATCGTCATCGTCCTCTCCATCGTCCTCGTCCTCGTCCTCGTCCGCGTCCTCGTCATCATCATCATCATCATCATCGTCGTCCTCGTCATCGTCCTCGTCATCGTCATCGTCATCGTCATCGTCATCATCATCATCATCAGCATCCTCGTCATCATCATCATTATCTATCTATCTATCATCATCATCGTCATCATCATCGTCATCATCATCGTCATTGTCCTCTCCATCGTCCTCGTCCTCGTCCGCGTCCTCGTCATCATCATCATCATCATCATCATCATCATCATCATCATCCATCATTCATCATTCATCATTCATCATTCATCATTCATCATTCATCATTCATCATTCATCATTCATCATTCATCATTCATCATTCATCATTCATCATTCATCATTCATCATTCATCATCCATCATCCATCATCCATCATCATCATCATCATCATCATCATCATCATCATCGTTATTCAATTACATTTTATCATTATTGGCAATTATTGTCATTATCACGAAAGCTAGCGTCAGCTCGCTAGAGTCTTCTTGCTTTAGCACGTACTCCGGGGCTCCCCAAGGACATCACGTGATTTTTCCCGCGAAAGGGCCCCCCCCTGCCCCCTCCCCCATATATATCATTGTTATATATCATATATCAATATATCATTGTTGCATCCTCGTTGGGACGAGCAATGCCGCGACACGATGATGACAGTCCCTCCGCAACTCACCTCTTCCCTTCCTTCTTTCTCCTACCCCGCTAGCTTTCGTCATCCACCCCCGGCCTCAAGTGTATCCCCCGGTTCAGAACGGTGCCACAGTATTTTCTCATCTTGGTCTACCAGCCAGGCAAAGGTGGAGGATCTGATCCAGGCTTGGTTTGAGACGACTTCAGCGACAGAATGACATGTGATGCAGAGACCAAACCGATGCTCTTTGAAGATATTGTATGCTAACTCAGCTAGCATTTCTACATATTTCTACTATGCCCTACTTGATGCGTTAAGCATAGCAACCGAGGATGCCACTGTTTTGTTCAACGTGTGTGACTTGTTTTGACCTTGTGTTGACCTTTCAATTTGTGCAATCGTTTTTTCGGAAAGCCACTGCCCAAACGGTGGAGCTCATTGCGTTGCCGCGTTGCCAGGCTCGTGCCGATGCGCGGAAAGCCAAGGACTTTGCCAAAGCCGACGCCATCCGAGACGAGCTCACAGGCACAGCTGGCCACAGCCGGCCACCACGGGTTTTTCAAGTATCTTCCGAGAAAGATCAAAAAAGTCTGCGAAGGCCTTTGAGACTTTGCAAGATACATGAGTTTCTTCTTAGCAAAGAATGGAATTGGGAATCGGCAGCCTGATTCATCTTGATTCATCTTGATTCATCTTGATTCATCTTGATTCATCTTGATTCAACTTGATTCATCTTGATTCATCTTGATTCACCTCCTTCATGCGATTGTTGGTTCTGATTCTGTTGATTCTGCTGTGTAGACAAGCTCTCCAGTGTGCAGGCATGGGCGTAGTTATCGAAGACGGTGCTAAAGGCGTGAGTTTTTTCGATGTGGATTCTGGTGTGCCATCGGGGGATGGTCAGATGTTCATCATACCCCACGATTCGGATTCTGGAAATTCATCATGATTCATCATGATTCGGATTCCTGATGGGATGACCAATGGATGACCATCCATCCATCCATCCATCCATCCATCCATCCATCCATATTTCATATAGCATCATATACCATGCTTTGACCTTGGCACATGTAACACACTTTGCTATCCCGAAACAGATCACCGAGATTTGCCCATCAGAACCCTTGTTATTTCGAGTACGAGAGCTTTGTCCAGGAACCTCCTGGCGTGTAGCCTCATTGGCCTGAGAGAAGACAAGAGCCATCAAGAACCAAAAAATGAGTGGATTCCAACTGAAACATGCTGGGTTTCATGCTGCTTATGCTGCTTGGGTTTGATGAGCTGTGCTGCATGTGTTGTGAAAGGAGATCCCGCCAAAAACATCCAACTGGTCAACGGGAAAAGATCCAAAAGGAATGTCTTAGCAACTCTCATTTTAGCAGATATTCTGTCCCAAAAACCCTTTCTCGAAATGTATGCCCTGAGGAGAATAGTGGTGATAGGATGCAAGACTTGCGGTACAACAACCAAGTCCTCGTGCACACCCTATAGCGCGCTTGCCATGGTACATAGAACCTGGATGCTGTTGTGAAATTCCTTGGTGTTTTTTTTAAACCGTGGCGTAGACAAACTGAAAATTGACGTCTAAAGGCAAAAGATCCTGTGACATTTGGATACGTTTCATGATACATTTGGTTGTTCTGCGGAAGCCTTCCCAACTTAACAGCATGATACAGCATGGCAGTGTTTCACATTGGATCTTCTGGAGCCATTTTTGGTCAAGTGGCGCAAGTTGTGCTCGGTTTGCTCCCCTCCAAATGCCGGAACGAGATGTGGAGAAGCCCTTCCTGTTGTTCATGCCTCTTGGCCAGTCTTGGCCTCCATACCTCAAGCAGGAATCAAGCACAGAGGAGATTCACTCACCCAATATCAGTTGTGTGGGCGCTTCAACGGGCCCTATAACAACTATCATCAACATAATGAACTATTGGTTCCCTTACAATATCCTTCCTATACTCTCAACGATACTCGTCGTTGAAGATATTTTTTGTATGTTATTGGATAGATATAACAATATCTATATACAATATACATATATATACAGGTACTATTGGATATCATATGATATCAGCTAATATCTATGAGCTAATACATGCTAATACATGCTAATACCTATCCAACAGCGTTTAAAAAAGACCTGTTTCTTCGTTCGGAGGTTCTTCATCTCTGCCAGCTTCACCTACGGCGCCCTCTTGGTCTTTCCGCTGTACCAAGCCCTCGCGGCCTCCAAGGGGCAAGAGGAGGCAGCAAGAAACCACGTTAGAAACCTATAGTGGTAACATGTGGTAACTCTGGTAACCAGCAAAATGAGTCATCAAAAATATAGTGTCATATTAGATCATATTAGCCAATTCAATAGCAAAATTGGCAATTTAAAGTAAATGTATAAAGCAATATGCTATAAAAACATATAAAGACATGACAAGAAACAAAATATACATCCAACTACAATGAAGTCCGTTGAGGTACAATGAGGCCATTCAATCAGGTACATCTAGATACAGGCTCAAGGACTCCACCTTAGGCAGCAACAAAGCGCCTTGTCGTCTCAGCGACAAGGGATGTCAATGATGTCAATAGAAATTCATATATTTCATGAGCCTTTCTGCTCATCAGCTGGCCGTTAAACAAGTGGTGTCAATTTGTTAGCCGCTGTGTCTCCACATGGTCACTACGTCCTGGTGCACTAAAAGGTCTTGCTTGGAAGAAATGTAGAAGCACAAAATAGAATCATGTAGGACAGAAAGCAACGGACTTTGTGACTTTGTGGGTCCAAGATGGTCCAAGCAGTCGACATCTGTTGCATTGGGCTCAAATAGCTTGGACATTCTTCATAGGAAACGCTAGGAAACTGGTCTAGGAAGGTCTAGGAGCAGTCTAGGACACCCCAAATTTTGGGCGAAGTCCGCATCTTGATTCACAGTTGGAATCACTGCATATACAGCAAATTTCATTGTCCAGGCCCAGGCAAATTTCAGTGTCCGTTCACCCTGAAATTCAGAGTTGGTGCCAGTTGCTTAAACAGGTCTGAGGAAACAGACATGATTTCCATGGATTTCCATGGATTTCCATGCAGAAATGCAATGTACAATAATTAATGGACATCAACGCACGACGCACTGGGGATATCTGGGGATGAAATCTAAGACTCAAAACTGTTAAGACCTGGTCACTGCCATGCAGGTTGACAGCGCGCAAGGGGGCATCATTTTGATGTGCTCTTGGCAACAATGGGATCCGGCTTAAATTTGCCTTCTGTGTTTAATGTGTTGATGCAGGAGAATCGATTCCCATGATTTAGGACGACGTTAGTCCGGTGTCAGGTGGTGATTCTGCTCAGCTCCACAGAAGAAACGACCGGTACAGTTGACAATTTCCTCAATATGTTATCCACCATAGTTGATCAACGTGCATGGGAAATCGCCAGTGTCTCTGAGGGTGGCAAAGTATTTGTCGATCCTGACGCACAATCTCTTGAGCCGTTGCTGGAAAAGCCTTCGAGGGCTGCAATTACAAGTTTCCTGCAGCTTGGTTCGCAACATGCCTACCATGATCCTACCATGCCTACCATGATCCTACCATGCCTTCACAAAGTTGATCCAATTCTGCTGTTGTGACGTTGTGACACATTTGACGCGTTTGACATCAATGTCCAGATGCCGAAAAAATCACTGGTTGTAGTTGGCTATAGTTCAGCAGGAAGTCAAGGAAAAAGACTGTCTATTTGTCGAACTATAAAGCATGTTTGCTTTGTTATCTTGGAAGGTGCACGGTCCATCAATGTCCAGCATCATTTCTTTCAAATTTGCTGTGCTGCTGAAGGTTTAATTCAACAGAAAGTCTGTCACCCCCGAAACCAAAGACATTTACAAAACAAACAAATAGAAAGAGAAAGAGAAGAGAACGCAGAGACACCAAGTACCCTGTCATTTGTCAGTCAACTCGTTTTCCGAATGCACGTTTCTTCAGGCTACCTCATATTCTCAGCTGTGTGCTTGTGTGTTGCTGCTTCACCTGTCGTGCCAGAGGTGCATGCAGTATGCAGTCCCAAGACCTTTTCATACCTTTTCCATGTCAATTTCAGTTGAGAAGAAATATTAGAAGAGGCATTCAGCTCGCAATTTTCATTCCAGACATGATAATCATGATCATTGGTGGATTCGCATGCACAGAGCTTCTTGTTTCTTCCAAGTTGACATTTTTGTTACGCTGAATCTCCTCGACATGCAGGCAGGCACATTGATTGCAGTGTCCTCCTTGTACTTCACAAACTCTAATGTCATCGCTGGCCCTTTGTGGCCAGTGCCTTCAGAAGAGCGCAGCAAGATCCGGATGCTTTTCTACTATGCTTGCTGTCCTGCGGGATGCTTATGGACAGAGTCGATCACAGAGTTCTTCAATGTCCTTAAAATGTAAATGGTTTTCAAGAGCAACTTCCAACCCGGACCAGAAGACGTAAGACGTGGACAGAAGAAATAACAGTATAATATTTAAGGGCTGCCGCCCCTGCCGCCGACCCCGGAAGAATTGGCAAGCCGTCAGAACGTATATATGGTACAGGCCTGCACCCCCCCCCCAAAAAAAATGGGGAAAGGATGTTCCTGGGACAGTTTTACACGCATTGTTGCCTGTTATGGTTTTTATGTTAAAGGGGAACGTGCGTTCCTTGGTGTTGATGTTTTTTGTGATGTATGTTGTAAGACATTTTTGGTAAAAACGTTTCATCCTAACCTTGTTGATTATTTTAGGGGAGTATCATTGATTGGGTCAGGATTTGTTGAGGTTGTTAGGGTTTTAAAGTTTTCATTTATTCAACTAAGATTTGAAAAGAAGGGAATGTATCATTAAGATTGTCTATTATTTCTTGATGACTTAACGGTTCTGTCACTTCTTCATTGTTTGATTGTTTTTGTGTTTTTCCATTATCTTTTTGTTTTTGACCGGAATTGTTGGTTTGTGCTCATGGTTTTTTCTTTCCATTTCTTTTTAGGATGGTGTGTCTGACCACCCTTGCGTGAGTCGTAGGCTTCGCAAGGAAAAAGGCACATCGTAATAATTGGGTTTGTGAAATGGAAAGAAAAAAACATGGGCCCAAGTCAGCAGCATCAGCAGCATCATTAGCTTCTGCTGCCTGCTGCTGCCTGCGGGCAGCTCCCCTTTGCGTCGGCCGGTCCCGTCTGAAATCCCAGAAAAACAACTTTTTTCGAGAATTTCTGTTGCCTGCGGCCGCTCGCAGGAAAACAACTTCGAAAAAAGCAGCTCCCGGCAGGAAAACACCATGGCTCTGAAGGACGAACTAGTTCCAAAACCACGCCAAAAAAGTGCCTAACGTCCCGTCTGAAATCCTAGAAAAACAACATTTTTCGAGAATTTCTGTTGCCTGCGGCCGCTCGCAGGAAAACAACTTCGAAAAAAGCAGCTCCCGGCAGGAAAACACAATGGCTCTGAAGGACGAACTAGTTCCACAACCACGCCAAAAAAGTGCCTAACGTCCCGTCTGAAATCCTAGAAAAACAACCTTTTTCGCAGGAAAACAACTTCGAAAAAAGCAGCTTCCGGCAGGAAAACACCATGGCTCTGAAGGACGAGCTAGTTCCAAAACCACGCCAAAAAAGTGCCTAACGTCCCGTCTGAAATCCTAGAAAAACAACCTTTTTCGAGAATTTCTGTTGCCTGCGGCCGCTCGCAGGAAAACAACTGCGAAAAAAGCAGCTCCCGGCAGGAAAACACCATGGCTCTGAAGGACGAAATAGTTCCAAAACCACGCCAAAAAAGTACCTAACGTCCCGTCTGAAATCCCCCGGCAGGAAAACACCATGGCTCTGAAGGACGAACTAGTTCCAAAACCACGCCAAAAAAGTGCCTAACGTCACGTCTGAAATCCTAGAAAAACAACATTTTTCGAGAATTTCTGTTGCCTGCGCCCGCTCGCAGGAAAACAACTTCGAAAAAAACATAAAAGCAGCTCCCGGCAGGAAAACACTATGGCTCTGAAGGACGAACTAGTTCCAAAACCACGCCAAAAAAGTGCCTAACGTCCCTTCTGAAATCCTAGAAAAACAACCTTTTTCCGAAAACAACTTCGAAAAAAGCATAAAAGCAGCCCCCGGCAGGAAAACACCATGGCTCTGAAGGACGAACAACCTTTTTCGCAGGAAAACAACTTCGAAAAAAGCAGCTCCCGGCAGGAAAACACCATGGCTCTGAAGGACGAGCTAGTTCCAAAACCACGCCAAAAAAGTGCCTAACGTCCCTTCTGAAATCCTAGAAAAACAACCTTTTTCGAGAATTTCTGTTGCCTGCGGCCGCTCGCAGGAAAACAACTGCGAAAAAAGCAGCTCCCGGCAGGAAAACACCATGGCTCTGAAGGACGAGCTAGTTCCAAAACCACGCCAAAAAAGTGCCTAACGTCCCGTCTGAAATCCTAGAAAAACAACCTTTTTCGAGAATTTCTGTTGCCTGCGGCCGCTCGCAGGAAAACAACTGCGAAAAAAGCAGCTCCCGGCAGGAAAACACCATGGCTCTGAAGGACGAGCTAGTTCCAAAACCACGCTTAAAAAGTGCCTAACGTCCCGTCTGAAATCCAAGAAAAACAACCTTTTTCGAGAATTTCTGTTGCCTGCGGCCGCTCGCAGGAAAACAACTGCGAAAAAAGCAGCTCCCGGCAGGAAAACACCATGGCTCTGAAGGACGAACTAGTTCCAAAACCACGCCAAAAAAGTGCCTAACGTCCCTTCTGAAATCCTAGAAAAATAACCTTTTTCGAGAATTTCTGTTGCCTGCGGCCGCTCGCAGGAAAACAACTTCGAAAAAAGCAGCACCCGGCAGGAAAACACCATGGCTCTGAAGGACGAACTAGTCCCAAAACCACGCCAAAAAAGTGCCTAACGTCCCGTCTGAAATCCTAGAAAAACAACATTTTTCGAGAATTTCTGTTGCCTGCGCCCACTCGCAGGAAAACAACTTCGAAAAAAACATAAAAGCAGCTCCCGGCAGGAAAACACCATGGCTCTGAAGGACGAACTAGTTCCAAAACCACGCCAAAAAAGTGCCTAACATCCCTTCTGAAATCTTAGAAAAACAACATAAAACAACATAAAACAACCTTTTTCGAGAATTTCTGTTGCCTGCGGCCGCTCGCAGGAAAACAACTTCGAAAAAAGCAGCTCCCGGCAGGAAAACACCATGGCTCTGAAGGACGAACTAGTTCCAAAACCACGCCAAAAAAGTGCCTAACATCCCGTCTGAAATCCTAGAAAAACAACATTTTTCGAGAATTTCTGTTGCCTGCGCCCGCTCGCAGGAAAACAACTTCGAAAAAAACATAAAAGCAGCTCCCGGCAGGAAAACACCATGGCTCTGAAGGATGAACTAGTTCCAAAACCACGCAAAAAAAGTGCCTAACGTCCCTTCTGAAATCCTAGAAAAACAACCTTTTTCCGAAAACAACTTCGAAAAAAGCATAAAAGCAGCTCCCGGCAGGAAAACACCATGGCTCAGAAGGACGAGCTAGTTCCAAAACCACGCCAAAAAAGTGCCTAACGTCCCTTCTGAAATCCTAGAGAATCCTAGATCTAGATCTCTAGATCTATCCTAGATCTAGATCTAGATCCTAGTTCGGGAATCCTTGCTAGGCCAGCTGCTTCGGCCGAATCCCCCAGAATCTCCTAAACAATATTACAGCTAGGCCTGCTGTTTCGAAGCGGTTCCGAAACAGCAAAACACCACCTAATTTCGTGCCGAAAATAACGAAAAATCGCGGCAGAAAACTACCTAACGTCCCTTCTGAAATCCTAGAGAATCCTAGATCTAGATCCAGATCCTAGATCTAGATCCAGATCCTAGTTTAGATCCTAGTTCGAGAATCCTAGCTGGGCCAGCCGTTTCAGCCGAATCCCTCAGAATCTCCGGTAGCTAGGCCAGCTGTTTCGGCCGAATCCCCAGAATCGCCTAAACAATATTACAGAAACCTGCCTAACGTCCCTTCTGAAATCCTAGAGAATCCTAGATCTAGATCTAGATCCTAGTTTAGATCCTACTTCGAGAATCCTAGCTGGGCCAACTGTTTCAGCCGAATCCCCCAGAATCTCCGGTAGCTGGGCCAGCTGTTTCGGCCGAATCCCCCAGAATCGCCTAAACAATATTATGGCTGGGCCTACTGTTTCGAAACGCTTCCGAAACAGCAAAACACCACCTAATTTCCATCTTCTTCCCTTACGCGCTCCCCCTTGCGTCGGCCGGGGTCGGCGGATATCAGTATATATCAGTATATATCAGTAAATATCAGTATATATCAGAATATATCAGTATATATCAGTATATATCAGTTTAGCAAATATCAGTATATATCAGTAAATATCAGTATATATCAGTTATATCAGTATATATTATATATCAGTAAATATCAGTGTATATCAGTATATATCAGTATATATCAGTATATATCAGTATATATCAGTATATATCAGTATATATCAGTATAAATCAGTATACATCAGTATATATCAGTATATATCAGTATATATCAGTATATATCAGTATATATCAGTATATATCAGTATATATCAGTATATATCAGTATATATCAGTATATATGAGTATATATCAGTATATATCAGTAAATATCAGTATATATCAGTTTAGTAAATATCAGTAAATATCAGTATATATCAGTATATCTCAGCTTAGTAAATATCAGTAAATATCAGTATATATCAGTATATATCAGTATATATCAGTATATATCAGTATATGCCAGTAAATATCAGTATATATCAGCTTAGTAAATATCAGTAAATATCAGTAAATATCAGTATATATCAGTATATATCAGTATATGCCAGTAGATATCGGTATATATCAGTTGAGTAAATATCAGAAAAATATCAGTATATATCAGTATATATAAGTATATATCAGTATATGCCAGTATATATCAGTATATATCAGTTTAGTAAATATCAGTAAATATCAGTATATATCAGTATATATCAGTTTAGCAAATATCAGTAAATATCAGTATATATCAGTATTATATCAGTATATATCAGTTTGTAAATATCAGTAAATTATCGTATATATCAGTTTAGTAAATATCATAAATATCAGTAATATCGTATATATCAGTTTAGTAAATATCAGTAGTACAGTATATATCAGTAAAAGTTCAGTATATATCAGTTTAGTATAATCAGTTACAATATCCGTAATTATCGTATATATCAGTACAATCAGTATATATCAATATATATCAGCAAAATATCAGTATTATATAGTATATATCAGTTTAGTAAATATCAGAATATCAGTAAAATATCAGTATATATCAGTCTATATTCAGTATAGATCAGTATATATCAGTATTATGCAGTATATATCAGTATATATCAGTATATATCAGTATAAAATTCAGTATATATCAGTACATATCAGTATATACACAGTATATATCAGTAAATATCAGTACATATCAGTATATATCAGTATATATCAGTATATATCAGTATATATCAGCATATATCAGTATATATCAGTATATATCAGAATATATCAGTAAATATCAGTATATATCAGTATATATCAGTATATATCAGTAAATATCAGTACATATCAGTATATATCAGTATATATCAGTATATATCAGTATATATCAGCATATATCAGTATATATCAGTATATATCAGAATATATCAGTAAATATCAGTATATATCAGGATATATCAGTTTAGTAAATATCAGTAAATATCAGTATATATCAGTATATATCAGTATATATCAGTATATATCAGTAAATATCAGTATATATCAGTTTAGTAAATATCAGTAAATACCAGTATATATCATTATATATCAGTATATATCAGTATATATAAGTATATATCAGTATATGCCAGTATATATCAGTATATATCAGTTTAGTAAATATCAGTAAATATCAGTATATATCAGTATATATCGGTATATATCAGTATATATCAGTATATATCAGTATATATCAGTATATATCAGTATATATCAGTATATATCAGTATATATCAGTATATATCAGTTTAGTAAATATCAGTATATATCTGTATATATCAGTATATATCAGTATATATCAGTTTAGTAAATATCAGTAAATATCAGTATATATCAGTATATATCAGTAAATATCAGTATATATCAGCATATTTCAGTATATATCAGTATATATCAGTAAATATCAGTATATATCAGTATATACCAGTTTAGTAAATATCAGTAAATATCAGTATATATCAGTATATATCATTATCAGTATATGCCAGTATATATCAGTATATATCAATATATATCAGTAAATATCAGTATATATCAGTAAATATCGGCATATATCAGTATATATCAGTATATATCAGTATATATCAGTATATATCAGTAAATATCAGTATATACCAGTATATACCAGTATATATCAGTATATATCAATATATATCAGTAAATATCAGAATATATCAGTAAATATCAGTAAATATCAGTTTAGTAAATATCAGTATATATCAGTATATATCAGTATATATCAGTATATATCAGTATATATCAGTATATATCAGTATATATCAGTTTAGTAAATATCAGTAAATATCAGTATATATCAGTATATATCAGTATATATCACTATATCAGTATATATCAGTATATATCAGTATATATCAGTATATATCAGTACATATCAATATATATCAGTATATATCAGTATATATCAGTATATATCAGTATATATCAGTATATATCAGTATATATCAGTATATATCAGTTTAGTAAATATCAGTAAATATCAGTAAATATCAGTATATATCAGTTTAGTAAATATCAGTAAATATCAGTATATATCAGTATATATAAGTATATATCAGTATATGCCAGTATATATCAGTATATATCAGTTTAGTAAATATCAGTAAATATCAGTATATATCAGTATATATCAGTTTAGCAAATATCAGTAAATATCAGTATATATCAGTTTAGTAAATATCAGTAAATACCAGTATATATCAGTATATATCAGTATATATCAGTATATATCAATATATATCAGTAAATATCAGTATATATCAGTAAATATCGGTATATATCAGTATATATCAGTTTAGTAAATATCAGTAAATATCAGTATATGCCAGTAAATATCAGTATATATCAGTAAATATCAGTAAATATCAGTATATATCAGTAAATATCAGTAAATATCAGTATATATCAGTATATATAAGTATATATCAGTATATATCAGTATATATCAGTTTAGTAAATATCAGTATATATCTGTATATATCAGTATATATCAGTAAATATCAGTAAATATCAGTATATATCAGTATATATCAGTATATATCAGTATATATCAGTATATATATCAGTTTAGTAAATATCAGTATATATCAGTATATATCAGTATATACCAGTATATATCAGTATGCATCAGTATATATCAGTATATATCAGTATATATCAGTATATATCAGTTTAGTAAATATCAGTAAATATCAGTATATATCAGTAAATATCAGTATATATCAGTATATATCAGTTTAGTAAATATCAGTAAATATCAGTATATATCAGTATATATCAGTATATATCAGTATACATCAGTATATATCAGTATATGTCAGTATATATCAGTTTAGTAAATATCAGTAAATATCAGTATATATCAGTAAATATAAGTAAATATCAGTATATATCAGTAAATATCAGCAAATATCAGTATATATCAGTATATATCAGTATATATCAGTATATACCAGTATATATCAGTATACATCAGTATATATCAGTATATTTCAGTATATATCAGTTTAGTAAATATCAGTATATATCAGTATAAATCAGTATATATCAGTACATATCAGTATATATCAGTATATATCAGTATATATCAGTATATATCAGTATATATCAGTATATATCAGTATATATCAGTATATATCAGTATATATCAGTATATATGAGTATATATCAGTATATATCAGTAAATATCAGTATATATCAGCTTAGTAAATATCAGTAAATATCAGTATATATCAGTATATATCAGTTTAGTAAATATCAGTAAATATCAGTATATATCAGTATATATCAGTACATATCAGTATATATCAATATATATCAGTAAATATCAGTATATATCAGTAAATATCAGTATATATCAGTTTAGTAAATATCAGTAAATATCAGTAAATATCAGTATATATCAGTTTAGTAAATATCAGTAAATATCAGTATATATCAGTATATATCAGTATATATAAGTATATATCAGTATATATCAGTATATATCAGTTTAGTAAATATCAGTAAATATCAGTATATATCAGTATATATCAGTTCAGTAAATATCAGTATATATCAGTATATATATCAGTAAATACCAGTATATATCAGTATATATCAGTAAATGCCAGTAAATATCAGTATATATCAGTATATATCAGTATAAGTCAGTATATGCCAGTAAATATCAGTAAATATCAGTATATATCAGTATATATCAGTATATATCAGTATGTATCAGTATATATCAGTAAATATCAGTATATATCAGTAAATATCAGTAAATATCAGTATATATCAGTAAATATCAGTATATATCAGTATATATCAGTATATATCAGTAAATATCAGTAAATATCAGTATATATCAGTATATATCAGTATATATCAGTTTAGTAAATATCAGTAAATATCAGTATATATCAGTTTAGTAAATATCAGTAAATATCAGTATATATCAGTATATATCAGTATGTGTCAGTTTAGTAAATATCAGTAAATATCAGTATATATCAGTTTAGTAAATATCAGTAAATATCAGTATATACCAGTTTAGTAAATATCAGTAAATATCAGTATATATCAGTTTAGTACATATCAGTAAATATCAGTAAATATCAGTATATATCAGTATATATCAGTATATATCAGTATATATCAGTATATATCAGTATATGCCAGTATATATCAGTATATATCAGTATATATCAGTAAATATCAGTATATATCAGTATATGCCAGTATATATCAGTATATATCAATATATATCAGTAAATATCAGTATATACCAGTTAATATCGGTATATATCAGTATATATCAGTATATATCAGTATATATCAGTATATATCAGTATATATCAGTATATATGAGTATATATCAGTATATATCAGTAAATATCAGTATATATCAGTTTAGTAAATATCAGTAAATATCAGTATATATCAGTATATCTCAGCTTAGTAAATATCAGTAAATATCAGTATATATCAGTATATATCAGTATATATCAGTATATATCAGTATATGCCAGTAAATATCAGTATATATCAGCTTAGTAAATATCAGTAAATATCAGTAAATATCAGTATATATCAGTAAATATCAGTTTAGTAAATATCAGTATATATCAGTATATATCAGTATATATCAGTTTAGTAAATATCAGTATATATCAGTATATATCAGTATATATCAGTATATGCCAGTATATATCAGTATATATCAGTTTAGTAAATATCAGTAAATATCAGTATATATCAGTATATATCAGTTTAGCAAATATCAGTAAATATCAGTATATATCAGTATATATCAGTATATATCAGTTTAGTAAATATCAGTAAATATCAGTATATATCAGTATATATCAGTTTAGTAAATATCAGTAAATATCAGTATATATCAGTATATATCAGTTTAGTAAATATCAGTAATTATCAGTATATATCAGTAAGTATCAGTATATATCAGTTTAGTATATATCAGTAAATATCAGTATATATCAGTATATATCAGTACATATCAGTATATATCAATATATATCAGTAAATATCAGTATATATCAGTATATATCAGTTTAGTAAATATCAGTAAATATCAGTAAATATCAGTATATATCAGTATATATCAGTATATATCAGTATATATCAGTATATGCCAGTATATATCAGTATATATCAGTATATATCAGTATAAATCAGTATATATCAGTACATATCAGTATATATCAGTATATATCAGTAAATATCAGTATATATCAGTATATATCAGTATATATCAGTATATATCAGTATATATCAGCATATATCAGTATATATCAGTATATATCAGAATATATCAGTAAATATCAGTATATATCAGTATATATCAGTATATATCAGTAAATATCAGTACATATCAGTATATATCAGTATATATCAGTATATATCAGTATATATCAGCATATATCAGTATATATCAGTATATATCAGAATATATCAGTAAATATCAGTATATATCAGGATATATCAGTTTAGTAAATATCAGTAAATATCAGTATATATCAGTATATATCAGTATATATCAGTATATATCAGTAAATATCAGTATATATCAGTTTAGTAAATATCAGTAAATACCAGTATATATCATTATATATCAGTATATATCAGTATATATAAGTATATATCAGTATATGCCAGTATATATCAGTATATATCAGTTTAGTAAATATCAGTAAATATCAGTATATATCAGTATATATCGGTATATATCAGTATATATCAGTATATATCAGTATATATCAGTATATATCAGTATATATCAGTATATATCAGTATATATCAGTATATATCAGTTTAGTAAATATCAGTATATATCTGTATATATCAGTATATATCAGTATATATCAGTTTAGTAAATATCAGTAAATATCAGTATATATCAGTATATATCAGTAAATATCAGTATATATCAGCATATTTCAGTATATATCAGTATATATCAGTAAATATCAGTATATATCAGTATATACCAGTTTAGTAAATATCAGTAAATATCAGTATATATCAGTATATATCATTATCAGTATATGCCAGTATATATCAGTATATATCAATATATATCAGTAAATATCAGTATATATCAGTAAATATCGGCATATATCAGTATATATCAGTATATATCAGTATATATCAGTATATATCAGTAAATATCAGTATATACCAGTATATACCAGTATATATCAGTATATATCAATATATATCAGTAAATATCAGAATATATCAGTAAATATCAGTAAATATCAGTTTAGTAAATATCAGTATATATCAGTATATATCAGTATATATCAGTATATATCAGTATATATCAGTATATATCAGTATATATCAGTTTAGTAAATATCAGTAAATATCAGTATATATCAGTATATATCAGTATATATCACTATATCAGTATATATCAGTATATATCAGTATATATCAGTATATATCAGTACATATCAATATATATCAGTATATATCAGTATATATCAGTATATATCAGTATATATCAGTATATATCAGTATATATCAGTATATATCAGTTTAGTAAATATCAGTAAATATCAGTAAATATCAGTATATATCAGTTTAGTAAATATCAGTAAATATCAGTATATATCAGTATATATAAGTATATATCAGTATATGCCAGTATATATCAGTATATATCAGTTTAGTAAATATCAGTAAATATCAGTATATATCAGTATATATCAGTTTAGCAAATATCAGTAAATATCAGTATATATCAGTTTAGTAAATATCAGTAAATACCAGTATATATCAGTATATATCAGTATATATCAGTATATATCAATATATATCAGTAAATATCAGTATATATCAGTAAATATCGGTATATATCAGTATATATCAGTTTAGTAAATATCAGTAAATATCAGTATATGCCAGTAAATATCAGTATATATCAGTAAATATCAGTTTAGTAAATATCAGTATATATCAGTATAATATCAGTATAGATCAGTTTAGTAAATATCAGTAATTATCAGTATATATCAGTATATATCAGTATATATCAGTAATATATCCAGTATATATCAGTTTAGTAAATATTCAGTATATTCAGTATTATCAGTATATAAATCAGTAATCTATCAGTATAATCTCATTAATATTATCAGTATATATCAGTATATATCAGTTCAGTAAATGTCATATTATCAGTAATACCAGTATCTACCATATATACCAGTATATATCAGTATATATCAGTGATATCAGATCAGTAATATATCAGTATAAGTCTATATTCCAGTATATCAGTATATATCAGTATATATCAGTAATAATATCGTATATATCAGTATGTATCAGTATTAGTCTTTTAGTAAATATCATTATATACGTCAGTATATATCAGTATAACGTACCATATATATCAGTATATATCAGTACATATCAGTATATATCGGTATATATCAGTATATATCAGTATATGCCAGTATATATCAGTATATATCAGTTTAGTAAATATCAGTATATATCAGTATATATCAGTACATATCAGTATATATCGGTATATATCAGTATATATCAGTATATGCCAGTATATATCAGTATATATCAGTTTAGTAAATATCAGTATATATCAGTATATATCAGTACATATCAGTATATATCGGTATATATCAGTATATATCAGTATATGCCAGTATATATCAGTATATATCAGTTTAGTAAATATCAGTATATATCAGTATATATCAGTACATATCAGTATATATCGGTATATATCAGTATATATCAGTATATGCCAGTATATATCAGTATATATCAGTTTAGTAAATATCAGTATATATCAGTATATATCAGTACATATCAGTATATATCGGTATATATCAGTATATATCAGTATATGCCAGTATATATCAGTATATATCAGTTTAGTAAATATCAGTATATATCAGTATATATCAGTATATATCAGTATATATCAGTACATATCAGTATATATCGGTATATATCAGTATATATCAGTATATGCCAGTATATATCAGTATATATCCGATGATCACCCCCTCGGAGATCACAACTGATCTCAACTGGCGATTTCTGGTGCGACCAGGAATCCGAGGATGTGAAGGAGCGGACAGAGCGGTTGATCGCCTCCATTCGCATCACCATCTTCCGCTGGGTTCGGAAACACAGGAGCTAACACAGTAGCTCTCCATGGATAGGTCCAAGCAGTCCAAGGCTCCGGATATCACAATATATCACAGATTATCACAGCCATATTCGGATCTATTAGCTGCTGAATGCTGCTTATAGTTTTAACGGTTTGTTCAGTTGGTGAATTGAATCATTTTTTTCAGACAGAATCAATGAGGTAGGCAGGTAAAGGATACCACCAAATTTACAGACTCCACAGCTTTGTTGGCTAAATCCGAAAATGATTTCCATTTTTTTCTGACACGGTGACCATGCCTTGAGGTGAACCGTGGCTTGTTTGAAGATCACAAGCAGCTTGGAACTGCACCATGTGATGGTGTGGGTAGACGAGAGAATTCACTGGTGAGAAGATGGTAGAAGATTGTGTTTCTTATGTTTATTGATCTTGAAAAACTTCAACATATTCTCATCTGGGCGCAGACAATATTATCCATCATCCACGCCAAGTTGTTGGAGGACTTCACCATGTTTCACCATGTTCGCCATCCATTTTTTTGTGAAAACAGGAGGTTCCCAGGTTCCTAAATCCTCCAAATCGCGGTCAGAAAATGGTGATTGCTCCAAGGCTGATCTTCTGCTGTATGCTGTCCTTCCGGCTGCTGCAACTCCGGCAGTTGGAGGTGCTGCGGCACCATGTTTTTTCCTGGTCAAGTGCATCATTTGGAAAAACAAAACACAAAAAGAACCAGTTAACAGATGTCAGCTAATTATTGATCTGTCTGTATATTGGCATTCACAACATCACCAGTTGATAATTTGATTGTCTTGGAAGACACCTCCTACCCATGGGACCAGGAGTATGTGCCTGCGCATTTTTCCTTCCTCCTGCGGGGGCCATCTGTGGGAGACTCAAGTGCAGCAGCCAAGCCCAGATCAAAACAGTTTCCATACTTTATATAAAATGTATGGAATTTACCTCATTGGGAGGCCATTAATGGGGAAAATGAAGACATATTGTGCCTGGGCACACCTGGAAAGTGCGTGAATAAATCGGCCCCGATCTTTCAATGGCAGCTGTTTGCACTTCTGGGACAGCCTCAGGGTCAGCAGTTGATGAGGTCCCTCATTTGGCAGAGAATCCCCTGTCGGATTGGCTGCCGGACAAGAGCTGGGTTTGGGAGCCCCAGATCAAAACGAGTTCTGATCTGCTTTGGCTCAGCGAAGAGTGAGCAATTTTGAGGAACCACCAGCCTGTCACTGAAAAAAAAAAAATACATGACAGGGGCTGTCGCCCTGCTGCCACTGACCCCCGGAACCTGTTAAACGAAGGGAGCTAGAGGAGGCACATCTTTGAAAGTATGAGAGAAGCAGGGCCGACCCACAAGAAAACCCACACAAAGTCTGGCCAGATGAGACCCAACAAATGAGAATATCCGTACCCATCATTTTCCATGAACAATCATGAACATATTGATTTCATGTGATCCTTGAACATCCTTGAACATCCTTGAACTATGCCACAATGATCGTAAGGCTGTGGGTAAAACATGAAGAACTCCACTCCATTGCCACTGTGCCACTGTGCCACTGCCATCTGCCAGGCGATGGTCCTGAAGTTGGTGGAGCTGGAGGGCTTCGAAAATTTTGCGTCGGCTACCCTGGAGACATCTGGAGACGGGGATGTGAAACCAAGAAAACACAACCGTTGGGTCCGTTGGGTCAACCTTTGTTGAGAACGATCAGTTCCTTTTTTGGGGCGAACTGGCCAACTTGAGAAAACCAAATTCAAGTTAAGGATGCGAATCAAATATATTCAAATGGATGTGGGTCAAAATGGAAGACCTAGGGGACCACAGATGTTAGTCTAGTTTAGTATTAACCATCCAATTATTGGGGTACCCAATTTTGACCCATACCCAAATATTAACAGTATCAGAGTATCACGCAAAATTGGGAGCAATGGCGTTGATTTGGGGGTTGGGATTTTGATTTCTTGGAGCTTCCCACCATTGCGGAGTCACCCCTGAGATTGCTGAGGCAGAACATGGAGCGTGACGCGCCCAATCGCTAGGATCTCAGGGCAAGGATTCACTGATCCACGTATCCCAGCCATAGTCTCCTTTAGATTTGAGAGATTGATGCAGGTGCATATGTTGCATGACAAGAAGTGTCCTGTTTTCACATATGTTTCTATGGGATTTAAACGAGTTTTTTCTAAAAAACATTTACCTTGCCAAAGATCAATGCATTGACTCAGGTTTTCGCGACTGGATGGCAGAGCTTGCTCCAGAGGTGCAGATTCTTTGATGGACCAATTTTTTGGGTCTGAACTGGCCTCAATTCTTGGGTCCTGGGTGAGAAAACGTTTGAACATGATGATAAATCGGGCAAAAGCATGGACATTCCATAAATGATGATCAGGTACAAGTAATCAATTCAGTCGCGGCGATGCCAACCAATCTTTTGGCTGTTTCTTTTTGCCTAGAGGAACATTTATGGAATAGGTGCAGCTGCCATGTACCCTTAAGGTATGTACCATTTCTTTTAGATTTTAAAGTAGCCAAACATTGCCTTTCTTTCTCAAAGACTAGAACATCAGATAATGTTTGCTCTGCGGCCAGGAAGCCAAACTGCCACTGGATTGGAAGACGCTGGATAACAAGTACTTCAGGCATCTCAGCTCGCTGAAAATGATGAGAACTTGAGATTTTGAGATGACTAGAAAGAGATGCATACGATGACATCATTTTAGCTAAGTGACTAAGTGACTACGTGACTAGTTTCATGCGTGGCCAGGTTGGCACTGTGAATGCTCAGATGTATTTCAGCTGTCTTGCCGAGTGCATCAATTGCCATTGGGACCATCATGTCACCAACGCCCGAGCCCAGGAAACTGCTGGGAACTCAGATCCGCAGTCTACCGCACCCTGAGAGCCCAGAATTTGGCAATTTGGATAGAAGTCATATGCCACTGGATTCTTGGTACACTATTTTCTAAGGTTTTGTGTTCAATCTCACAATGGCTGGTTATTCTTGGTAATCTCCACAAGAGTTGTTTCACTTCCCCATGATTGATTTGCTTAGCTACAGCTATTTTGGTCCTGATTTTGCTTCCGAGTTTCTTGGTGTCTTGGTGAAATTCCTTCAACGCTCCAGGGCTATCATCCACTTCTCCTCCAGAAAACAAACCACCCAGCAATTGCGTTTTGATGAACTCGGAATACCATCTTTTTCAGAATATAAGCATTGCACATTTGAGTCCAGAACACCCACCACAAATAGTGCATTTTTGAATATTTTTGATCTGCAATCATCCATGAATCATCCAATTCATACGCCGGTGAGTTACCCAGTTGACCCAGGTTGGTAATTCGATGCCTGCGCCCGGATCGAATGTCCTCTGCATTGGCCAAATGGATCAGGACGAGAAGGGCGAAAGACGTGGTGAAGAAACAATAAAAGACCTCCAAGAAGTATGGGTTAAAACGGTTAAAACATGTTCGCTGCAACCCCTAGGTTTGCCCGCGGCCAATCCCGCATATCCTTTGACATGCTCAAATCCTGCGCAGGGTTTAAGTTTTTTACTTTCCAAAACAACAAACACCAAAACCCTAAAACCTAAAACCCTAAAACCTAAATTTAAACCCTAAATCCTGAAAACTTAAAGTCAAAATCACTGCGTATAGCCAGTGTTTTCATTCATCCTCTGGTGATATATTGTTTGGATGTGTTGTTTGAGTGTGGGCGAACCAGGGGGTTGCGGGGAACATATTTAAACCAACACAAATGATGAAATTTAAGGATATAACCATGCAGGTAGAGAAAGTGATGATGATTAGAGAGATAATGAAAGTAACTTTAGCTCAGAAACCGCTCCAAACAACCCGGTTTGGTGAATTCTTGGCTCCGAACGTGAGCATCGCATGATATGATTGCATGTCATCTTTTTGTGATGTATGATTATATGTACATTATATACTACTATAATATACTATATATATATTATATATATATATATATTCAAAAGATTACAAAAGGGTCACAGGAGGATCTTTTGTTACAGTAAACGTCTTCGATGGTCCGGTGCGACAGGCAAAGCCTCCCCAACGGCAGAGCTTTCATCGACTGTGATGCCTCACTGTCCTTCTACAAGGTCGTCACTGTTATCGGATTTCCGGGAATATACACAGCATACCATACAATGTATTTCTAAATCGTCTATACCATGTTTTCCCCAAGCATGTCCAATCACATACTCCCTCAAAACAATTCTGGAATATCGGATGTTTAATTGTCGTAGTTTCTAGTTTTGGTTCACTTTGACCATGCATGGTGGTTTGGATAGGTGCTTTTCTGGTTCAACCACCAGATGGTTCAGTGCCATTGTTGGAAAGAGAAACTCATTGTAATTGCTGTTTATTTTTCCTTCTTATTGCAACTGTTTTTTTTTGTAGCAGAAAAGTGAACACATGGCAGTTGTCAAAACTAGCAGTCCATGAGCATTCTCCAATAAAACGAAACACTACAAATTCGAATGACTTCAGCGTGGTTCAGTTGCAGTATGTTCCACATTATCGTTTGAGTACCTTGCAGATTCTAGTGGAAATATATACATTCATAATATATGGTTGGATATGTTTTTTTTACCATTTTTCTTTGGAAATGACGAAACTACAAAGCTTCATCATCAAGCACAAAGCAAGTCTTTGAAGCTACGTCGCCAGTGACTGCAGGTGCTGAACTCTTCTTACGAGGACCTGTGTGGATGTCACTTGCGCATCTTCAGAGCATTGTGTGGCCGCCAGTACTACGCAGTACAGTTTCTGCATTTGCTACTTTCATCATCTTTCATCATTCATCAAGTATACTGAGTCTCTCTTCCATGGTTTTGCAGCATCTTTGTGTCAAGTGCATGTGGCTGCCTCTTGCCTCCGACCTCAACGAATCTAGAGGTCGTAAAGTGTACTAGGGATCAGCGATGGCCGGCCCGCAGACGTCGCAAGTCTTGATGCCTTGCAGCAAGCCTTGTGGAAACTCGGAGATTGACACGAAAGAGAACGACAAAGGAAAGATGCAGCGGATTTCTCACATTTCTCACATTTCTCATGGTCCGTTGGTGGAAAAGATGCCTTTGCCAGGCTTTGTGAAGCGGGAGCTTCATGAGCAAGGCAGATGTGAGCCGTGCCTCTTCATGCACAAAGCTATGGGGTGTTGGTATGGAGACGATTGTCGCTATTGCCATTTCTGCACTCCAGAACAAATGCAAAAGAAGCAGAGCCGAAGATTCTACATGGAAAGGGCTCTCCGAAAGGACCGAAAGGAGAAGAAGTTCGACCACGCACAAGGAGCACCTCCTTGTGATGTCACGAGATGTGCAATGAAAGATTCTGAACCATCTTTTGTCGTGAGAATACATGACATACTAATGTGATCAATATGTGATCAATATGTCCAAAAGTGCAAAAAGTGCAAGGCAACTCTTCACGGCCAATTTGTTTTTGAGCTCGTTCACAGGATCAATCACATATATCACATGGATCAATGTCCTACACTTGCATCATTTTGCACCAGAGGCAGCCCAAGTTCAGGCGGTTGAGCTTGCCATGAGCGCAGGACAAGGCATTGAAAGCAAGGTGAAAGTGTGGCTATGAAGAAAGCTGTGATCCTGAGATTGCATCCCGAGCTGTCGTTTTGACTCAGAATCATTCTTGTTCATGTTGCAAGACGTTGCAAGTGTGCAAGTGTTTTTGGGACAGAGCTGGGAGGATAGTGTGAAAATGTGTGAAAGCAGCATGCAACAGCATGCAAAGTCCACACATGACAAATGTGTTGTCAAATTTCCATGTCACAACGAGTCACAACGAGTGACTTCTAAGGACTGAGCCCATGTGAGCTTCAGACCAGCGCTTGACATCGGCAATGTTCATGAAACAACAGCCATTTTGATCCATTTTGCTTGTTTTTGGCCCCAGGAAATAGAAGTCGAGGCCCAGTTGTGGCATGTTGCAATTCGTTGCCATTGGTTGCAAGACGTTTGCAATTGAGGGTGGGCGCCCCTCAAACAGCACATAGTGATATAGGTTGCCTGGATGATACAAATCTTCAGGTCCGAACGTGGCAGGCGAAGGGCATTGTTAGGGGAAGATGTAAGCACAACAGAATGCTTCCTGGAAGGTTTTTTCTTTGCCACGTGCCCTGCGCAGTTTCACAAGCAGCGTGCATCGAGAAGACGCACGGATTTGGCTGGTGCCCCAATTTGACCATCATCGACAAACCCGGTCTGCCGGATCTGCCGGTGCTTGTCTCTTCCAATGAAGCCTTCAACTTGGCTCTACCTGACGCTCTAAAGAATTCTAAAGATCCAGTTGGCTTCAATCATAGATCATGCAGACATCTACCACAGGATCCATAGTATCATAGGTGCCATTCTTGGAAATCAAACACATTGAAGCCAGCAGGAGTGGTGTCTTGTGTCTATGGCTGGAACACTTGAGCAGAAGGGTCTTCCAGGATGAGTGCAAGCAGAAAGTTGCAGATTTGATGTCTGTTTTTTTAAAATGATTTTATGGTGTCGCTTGCCCTTTCCAATGTCTGAACGGCCGTTGGTGGAGCATGCTTTTGTTGAGACTCAAGTTGAGACATTGCTCTGTTGCAGCAAGACACTTCAAGACACATCGATATCACCTTCACAAAGGGGCACGTTCATAGGCTCTCCCTTTGAGGCATGCACTTTGAAGTTCTGAGCCTACTACAAACGAGCCTACAAGTACGGATAGCACGGATAGTACGGATAGTACGGTGTGCACGAGCAAAAGGTACGGTGCTCTTTTTGGACTGTTTGGAATCTATAGATTCAGCAGATGTCTTGGGACGATGCCAAGAGGCAGCAATATGATCAATATGCAGCGATCAACAGAGAGCAACGAGTCCGGAATCATGGAAAGTTTGGATAGGTCAAATTTGTGGTGCTTAGTCCTATATACATCGTTTGAGTTGGTTCATGTTGGTTCATGTTGGTTCATGTTGGTTCATGTTGGTTCTGTTATTCTTTTTGGGATTCTTTTTCGGTGAATCCACTCTTCAATGGCAGGACTCCACGAGCACCACACCCTTCTTCTTCATCCTCTCCCCAGGGGCGGATCCGGTAAAGGAGGCGGGGCAAAGCAAGGAGGTGGTAAACTTCGTTGATTCTTTGTGTTTCGTTGTTGTTTCTGAGACTTCGAGGGAGAAACTGAGAAACCGTGGATTTTTTGATACGACGGTATACATCTGGTGAAATTTGAAGAGCGTATTCTTGAGTTGAAATTGGCTGAAGCTGTGAATATAACCCAGGTGACATTTCTGAGGTGGAACCTTCCGATCATTCCGAGGTGGAAGCTTTGGGGAAAGTGATGATTGGTTTACAAGCCAATGTGAACTATCACAACGTGGCCATGGGCCAGGGGCAGGAGCCTGACCGGGGCCTGACCTGCTGGATGCATCAGCACATATCAGCACTGTCCAACAAATACTGGTTGACTGGTTGTGTAGAAAAACCTGGTGCTGACAGCTACAAACATCAGATGTTATTGTTTCATATTTTTTCCATCGCTACCCAGATATATGATTCAAATGATCATCTCATTTGATCGACACCAGGATGAAATTGCGCTGCAAAAGCTGGAGTTAGGATCCAAGGAAGGACATTGGGTCCCGGACTCAGTTGCTGGGAAAAAACACACACTGAAATTTGCGAGTCATTGCTGCTGCATCCCAAAGTCTGAGATATTGAGTGATAGACCCAGGGTTTGGGATGGTTTTAAGATGTTTTAAGCATTAATTTTCTACATGTTCTTTTCCAGCAAGATTGAGACGAAACATACACGATCGCAACAGCTGGTGATTCCTCTTTTGCTGGGTCTGAACACGTTGTAATTGTTGCACTCCCAAACAGCATCTTTCAATATCTTTCAGTTAGTTTCTCGCCCCAGGTGATGCTGCAAAACATTCATTTGATGCCGTCGTGGTGCGTCGATTGCTCAGCGATTTTGCTCAGCTGGTGGATTGGCAAGACCGATTCTCAAGGGGATTGGCAATGGCAGGAAGCCCATGGAAGCCCCCCATTGGGAAATTCTCTAAATGTCCAGAAAGGCTAATCAGAAATTGCGAGTTGACTGCTTTGCGTTTCTTGAAAGTTGGCACTAAATTGTGAGTTCTGGAGACTGCCGGTCTTCGGTCGCAGATTTGTTGAGGCTGTACTGGAGAAGAGATTGGATGCCTATGCTGTCGAGTGAAAGCCTCAGCATCTCAAAGCTCAAAGCACTGCAGCTGAGCTGCAGCTCTCTAAGTACCTCTAAGTGGTCAGAAAGTGGTCAGAAAGGCAGCCTATGCCCTATCGAATGACCAATGGACGACCCAACATGTCTATCACAATCGATGACATGTCTTCACGGTTTTGACGCCATTTTTGCGTGACCTTTTTGTATTCCAATCTTTTCCACCCATGAACCGATGAACCGATTCCAACAGGAACAGCAATCCCTACTTCCGACTCTTCCTCTCAGCCGATCCTTCGTGGGGATCCCTGAGCGAAGTTCGATTTTTTGGAGACGGGGCCTTGATGGGCCTTCAGGGATGGTCATCATTGGCTGAAACAAAAGGCAGATGGTCAACAGATGGTCAACAGATGGTCAACAGATGGTCAACAGATGGTCAACACGCTTAATGCCACACCTAGGCTGGGATTTTTGGTTGGAAGTTTCTAATGCGATATCAGGCCATATCAATCTGTCAGTGACAATATCATGATATCATTGTCAACCGTATGTCAACCATAAAGCCCAAAGAAGATGAGGTCTTCAACCAACCGCAAGCCTAACCCCTAATCATCCCTAATCCAATTGTCATTAACATGAAGCAACATTTTTCTCATGAAGCAGCATCTTGGTATATCTTGGTATATCTGGGTTCATTGGATTTATTGGATTTATTGGATTCATCATGGAAAATTAACACCATGGCTAGGCGCCATGTGGCGCATTCTGGCGCCAGATGTCGCCAGGGTGGGGATCCCCATCGGCCTCCTGGAGCGCTCGATCAAGTTGACCAACGAACCGCCGCAGGGGCTGCTGGCGAACCTCAGGACACGACCTGACCATAACCCGGACACCGGACGTCGGAGAAAACGTCTCGGAAAATGCTGGACACGTTTCTCATAACGTCAAATGTCGGAACCAAACATGTCGGAAAAGTTGCGAAAAGACCTGATTTGAGTCATGTTTGATATATATATATATATATTTGATGATTTTGGGAATTGTTTCTTGTTGGTATCAGAAAGTGGCATCAGAAATGGCTGCTGAAAATCATTGATGTCATCCTGGCAGGAGATCCTTTGCCCTCTTCAACCGTGAGGAGTTTGATGAACGCGACAGCAAGATCAAGTTGGGTGACCCAGTGATAAACAGTTGCTGTTGGGCAATTGTCAAGCCACTGCAAGCATTGGGGTACATGATATTGTTGTTGTGTGGATCTAACTGGCATACGAATGTCACATGTCTAATCCTCCAAAATGATTGAGGTATGGATGTGAACAAGCATTGAAGCCTGAAGTCAAGTAGAGCCATACATATGCTTTGGTAGTGACATGGCATAGGAAAACAATCCATTTTCAAAATATGATTCAATTGTTAGGGTTTATTCATTGAAGGCGTGCCATTTCCATGGTAGTTTTCATTGCCATAGTGCAAGCAAAATACGCACCATATGCTAGGTTTGGCTGCCTGTATGACTTGTGGTAAAACATGTCACCACAGTGCATGCATGTGTACTCCGCAGCCCCAGTGGACCATTCGAAGTGGCACAAAACAGTGAGTCCGCTTTTCGCATGGTAGCGGAGCTCGTTCCTGACCGATCAGGGCCGGCATCCGCAGACGGTTTACACCGCCCGTAAGAGGCGGGTAACACCGCAAACAGCTGTGCTTGTAGCAGCGTTTGCGCCTCGTTGAGTTCGAGGAGAAGAAGACTGGTAGCTGCGTGTGGAGCAGCACCTGGACCTCTCCGACGAGAGGACAAATCCCCGGCAAGACGGGGAAGGGAAAAGCAAAGGGTCAAGGAAAAGCCCAAGAGAGAACCAGGTCCGCCCGAGCCATAGAGCGGCGGATACTACGTGGGGCAGCAAGGCGTGCAGAAGGCTTGCTGAACACCACTGTGGAAGCAGCCAGCGGTACGACCAACAGGCCGGACCACAACGAGCTGGACTACGTGGAAGGCTTGAGACTTCAGGCCGTTCCAGAACAAGAAGTACCAGAGTTTCTGGACGTGAACAGGACTGTGGTTGGTGGTCTGCCAACACACGGCAAAGCAGGAGGAGCGACCAAGCGCGTGTGGGGGAAGTTCGAGAAGGACTACCCGAGCCTCGCGAAGGTCGTACAGTCTACACCGGGTGGAAAGGCGAGAAAGTCCTTTGCCCAGGAAGAAGGAGGTCGACGAGTAGCACAAGGACTCGTTGCACCTAGGGCACAAGTCGTGCCAACCACACTGCCACCGCCTGAGCAGCGTGGAGAAGAAGAAGTAGGAGAAGAAGAAGAAACGCACGCGGCAACTAGCGTGTGGTACTCTGTGGACGAGTTCGGGAACTTCAAGGAGGAGGTCGACGACTCGCCCGAAGAAGAGGAAAGGCCGAAGACCGAGCAAGCGTCTTCAGCGGCAAGTAGCAGCTCAGTGGGTGTCTCCGAAGTCGCCCGAGCTGTTCAGGACCTAGAGCTGAGGAGTCAGAAAGCCTCAGAAGAAAGAAACCCAGAAGGTCGAGAAGAAAGACGGGACTACCAACGTGAGGAGTTGGAGGACCGTGAAGGACGGGACTACCAGCGTGAGGAGTTGGAGGACCGTGGAAGCAACTGGAGCGAGACAGCTTCCAGTAGCTCTACAAGCTGGTCGAGGAGTACCTGGAGTAGCAACTGGGGAAGCGACCAGTCGAGGGCTTGGGCCGGACGCAGGTGGTCGGAAGGGTATCACCTAGGCTGGCACAGAGGCTGGCATCGAGGCGGGTAATACCGCTGGAACGGTAGGTTCCAGTAGGTACCCCTTGCCTGCCCAATAGGGGCATCTGTACACTAGAAGTGTAAATAGCCTCGTGTACCATAGCCTATAAAGATGGCAACGGTAGAACAGTTGCAAGCACAGCTCGCGCAAATGCAAGCGCAGCAAAACCAATTGGTGGAAGGTTTGCAACGTGCGAACCAAAGTTTTGAAAGTCAAGCAAGACGGTTGAACGAAACTGAAACGAGACTGCAAGAACAGACGGACAAATTGACCCGGACTGAAACGGAGCTAGCGCAAAGGACACAGGCGCTGGCACAGCAAACAACACAACTTGCCCAGGCTCAGCAAGCACAGGCAAGCAGCACACAACCAGCTGGGGTAGAAATGACAAAACTGATTCACCCTAGCAACGTCCCAAAGCCGCAAGTTTGGGATGGTAAAAGAGAAGGATGGGAAAAGTTTAAACATGTGTTCGTAGCATGGAGTTCCACTGTTCACCCCAAATACCCTGAAATGTTGGAAAAGTTTGGGGAAAGTAAGGATCCCTTGGATGATGCTATGCAAACCCCTGAAGAGGATTTGTTGGCCAAGGCGATGTATACGTTTCTCGTACAGTACTGTCCGGAGCCTACGATGAATGTAGTGGGTCAGGGACTGCACACAGCCAATGGATTTGAGGTTTG
This sequence comes from Cladocopium goreaui, assembly GCA_947184155.2. Taxonomy (NCBI): domain Eukaryota; class Dinophyceae; order Suessiales; family Symbiodiniaceae; genus Cladocopium; species Cladocopium goreaui. Next base: position 4,432 of record CAMXCT020000366.1, on the reverse strand, counting down.
GCGCAGACTGGTCAGACTGTCTGAGCCATCGTACAGAACCAAGGCATGGGTTTGGAGAAGACATTTGAGTAACCCCAATTTCCCAAAAGACATAAACAATTGGAGCACTGCACTCCATCAGTGGGAATCAGAACTAAGGGAGTTTGAACGAACCTCCAAGAGTGTTTTCTCAGAAGAGGAAAAGGTCTCGATCTTAGCGCATGTAGCACCTCCAGAGCTTCAGCAGAGCATCTTTATGCACAGCGACGCGTTGGGCACTTACGCGAAGATTCGAGACTACATCGAGCAGTACCTCATCAACAAGAACGTTTGGAAGAGACCGCAAGGATCCCAGTTTGGAATCACTAAGGCGGCAAACAAGGTTGATGATGGAGGACCAGCACCCATGGACATCGGTGCGGTCAAAGGTAAAGGAAAAGATGACAAAGGAAAAGGAAAGAGCAAACACAAAGGTTCTTGGAACAACGACAAAGGTAGCAAAGGTGGAGCAAAAGGCAAAGGTAAAGAAGACAAAGGAAAAGGAAAAGGACACGAAAACAAGGGTACAGGTAAAGGAAAAGGTGATGGAAAACAAGGTGGCAAAGGAAGTCAGGTGAATAATCCTGATGCCGGAAAGAAATGTCACGTATGCCAGAAGTACGGACATGTCGCAAAGAACTGTTGGTGGAAGGTATCATCTGTGGATGAAACCACAACCACCACGGGAAATACCGCCAACAAGACCGAAGGCAACAACAACCAAACGAAACAGAACCCAAACAGTGGAAACGGAGTTGGATCGGTTTCAAACATCAATTTTGGTGAACATGACCGATACTGTTTCACTGTCAGGGATGCTCAGGTCAGTGCATTGTCTGAGAGCGGTGAATTCAGATATCTTTTGGTTGACTCAGGAGCATGTGAAAACGTTGCCAAGTATGGGGATTTTGTTGGACCGGTTGATTCCACAAAAGGAAAACCTTTATTTGGTGTTCAAGGGAACCCACTCAAAATATATGGAAAGCAATCTCCCAAAATTGAAGTCGGGAACTTAAAAGGACTGATGGACATGACTGTGACTGACTCAGCGGAGAGTTTGCTGTCAGTTTTCAACATGGTGGAAAAGGGTCATGCCGTGCATTTTGAAAAGAACAACTGTCATTTGGTTACGAACCAGAATGAAAGGATTCCATTGGAATTGCATGGAAAGAGATGGTATTTGAAAGTGAAACATGATCAACAAAGTTCGTCAAGTTCAGGAAACGGAAATTTGAGAACACAAAGAATAGCACCAGTCAAAGGAGTCAGGTTTGAAGAAGAAAAGGAACCTGATACCTGGAGAATGGAGACCAATGAGGAAGGAGAATTCGTGGTTCGTGTGCACAACACAGCACGATTCCAACTATTCAGCCCAGAGCGAATGGCTGATCTTCCTGTTCCAATCAACCGACTACTACCTGGTCGACTTACCAAGATCTATTTCCCCGAAGATGGATCGCATGTGGAAGACCAGAGTTTGTGGACAAGAAAACAGACATCTGCCAAGAACATGGGCAGAGAGTGGCTGGGAGAATCGTGGTTTAGATTGAAGCCAGAGACTGAAATTCCTGAAAAGAAGGATGCAGAGATTGAAGAAGCAAAGAAAGTTGAAGGAGTACGTGGCCCAGACCAAGACATGGATGAGTTCTTTTTGGATTGGGTGTACGTAGAAGATCGAGTACAACCAGATCCAATTGATCAAGATCAAGCCGAACGTGAAGTGTTTCGAGAGCAAAGACAGCTTCATGAAGAAGAAGAAGTGAAAGAACAAGCACAGGAGGTAGATGTACCAAAGGCACCGAGTGCACAACAGCGTGAGGAGCACAGACTTCATCATGCAAATTTCGAACCTTGGTGTGAAACTTGCATCAAAGGACAAGGACGAGATGCACCTCACAGAAGAAGTAAGGAGGACAAGAAAGAACACATCATCTACTCCGACTACATGTTCTTCAGTGTGGATGGTGAGATGGTGAATAGAAGTGAAGGAAAGAAGCAGAAAGGACTGATCACAGTGCTGACGGCAATTTGCAAGGACAGTCAGTATCCCTTCGCCATGGTGGTCCCATCCAAAGGAGGAGGGTACTACTCAAGGGATGCGTTGGCAGCTTGGATCAGAGATCTGGGATGGAACAAAGTGACAATACAAATAGATCAGGAAAATTCCATGAACAAGTTGTTTGACAGAGTGAGGGATCTCATGCCGGAAAGAGTAGAGATTCGGAAATCACCACGGTATAGCTCACAGTCTCTTGCAGATGGAGAAATGGTGAATGGACTGATAGCTGGAAAGATTCGCACATGGCTGTGTGAGTTGTCTGAAAGCTATGCAACGAAAATTGGAACCGAGCACTACGTGTTCCCATGGATCGTGCGTCACAGCGCATGGACTTTGGCAAGGTTTCATGTCAACAAGAGCAAGACCACAGCGTTTCGTGTGATAAAGGGCAGAGACTACGTGGGTGAGTTGATACCATTTGGAGAGACAGTGATGGGAAAATTTCCAAAGGTGAAAGACAAATCTGCACCTCGATGGACAAAAGGAATCTATGCAGGAAAGAAAGAAAATTCAGATGAGCACATGATGTTGACAAGTGCCGGAGCTATTAGTTTCAGAACAGTCCGAAGATTGCCAGTTGGATCACAGTTCCAAGATGCTGTGATGGAAGTTGCGAGAGGAGTCCCATGGAATACAGTGTTGGGAATCGAGAAAACAAAGCCGGAAGCAATCTCATCGGAGGTGAAAGCTATTGTGGCACCAGAAATCGAAGGACAGGAAACCTATGATTTCGAGGACAAATCGAAACAAGAGAACGAGCCGATCTTTGATGACAGACCAGAAGCAATGGCGAAAGCCAAGGTGGTTCACATACCACAACCTATTGTACCACCATTGCGGAATGCACCAAGATCAGCTCCAAGTACACCGAAAGGAGGGAAAGCGCAGAAGAGCACAAAGAAGGAAGACAAAGCACCAGAGATGCAGGTGGACGATGAAGGAGAGAGAATCGAGATTGAAGAAAAGGATTCCAAGAAGCCACGACTGGCAGAGGGTACAACCTCTAGTGCCGTACCGGGCGACACCGGAATGAATCCAGGACAACCTGAACTGTACCGCATAGACACACCAACAGATGACAACACGAGTGCAGCGGGCACAGCATCTCAGGACATGGTTTCTGGAGTCAGTAACGGTGAAGTTCCAGATGCGGAAGAAATGAGGAAGAAATACCATATGCCAGTAAACAAGGACCATGTATGGTTTCAGAGGTGGCTAGATGAGAGAAAGGAGTACTTCCAGAGTGAAATGGTGGCAAACATCATGGACTACCTGGACCAAATTGGAGCAGCAGAAGAAGAACAAAAGAAAGCTCGAAAGACGGAGATCAAGAAGCTGAACGAGGACTTTGGAGCATTTACACCGAGAGATGGAAGATTGATTCCAAAGGAAATAACAGTGTTTGGTCATAAATGGGTAGATAAGGTTAGTGAAGGAATTGCAAAGTCAAGGTTGACATGTCAGGATTTCAAACGAAAGGGACAAGATAGTGACAGAAACACGTCGGAAGCACCAAGCAATTTTTGTCCGACACCACATGGATGTTCCAGAAAACTGTTGGAAGTCTACAGTATGGCAACAGGACTACCACGAGTGAAAGCAGATCTCACATCAGCGTTTCTGATTGCCAATGACCAAGGTGACAAGACAGGACAACCTGTGATGATGAAACCACCTAAGGAATGGCTGGAAGACTACGACGATTGGTATTTGTTGCAGCCCAAGGAAGTTCAAGAAGAACTCAAGGACGTTCCTAAGGAACATATCCTGTGGCAAGTGGATGGCAACTTGTACGGACGTCAGTCAGCAGCAGCACAGTACAGAGACAGATTAGAAGAAATAATCACTAAAGAGTTACCACCAGAACAATATGAGTTTCAGCGAGGAGCAATCGATGGATGTGTGTACAAATGTGAGAAAACAGGAACAGTGCTGATTCATCACATAGATGATTTCGACATTTGTGGACCCGAGAAAGTTTTGAATGATTTGCTGATGATTCAATTTCCAAAGAACGGTTGCAAGCTGAAAATGGGAGAGATGGAATACCCGTTTGTAGGAAGTAAAACAACTTCAGAGTTTCTTGGAAGGACCAAGATCAATGTCGAAGAAGCCGTGATCACGAAACCAACCGCGAAACATGTAGAGGTGATACTGAAACAATTGGGTTTGGAAAATGCCAAGCCTGGACCAGTGCCAGGAAAGAAACTTGACCTGACACAGGACAAATTGTTGGACGAGAAACAGAAAGCGATATATGCCAGTTGTGTGGGAAGCGCAATTTACTTATCTCAGGACAGACCAGACATAAAGTTCAGTACCAAGGAATTGGCAAAACGCATTCGGGAACCAAGG
>CAMXCT020000365.1:209123-262151 GCA_947184155.2 Cladocopium goreaui | reverse complement strand
AGATACATAGAAGATAGGCTGGTAGGTAAGTAGGTAGTCAGAGAAAGAGAGAGAAAGAGAGGAGACCTCAAGCACCTTTCGGTCCATCAGTGGATTCGTTCTGCCATCCCTGATTCACAACAGCCAATCTCTCCTATAGGTGTCCTCTTTTTGAAACTTCTGCCACCGCCTTGTGCGGTACTACTGGAATATAATATAATCGAAGGAAGTTTAGAAGTCAAACTTCCGACAATATGGACAGATGAAAAGCAGAGATGGAAGAGTCAGAGAGAAGAGAAGAAGAGTAGAAGAGAGAAGAGCAGAAGAGAGAAGATCAAAGAAGAGAAAGAATCAGAAGAAAGAAGATGAAGGTGCGCGAAAAGGTAGGCAAGTCGCGAAACACTGTGTTTTTCCACTGATGTGTGGCTCCGGAGGGTCGAAAAGTAGGCTCGCTAAAGCGGCGGGTGCGGAGCCATCTGGCCAGATGAGAGATTAAAAAATTGCACGCCGTTGTGGCGCGAAGCACATTTCCAAGTCAATTTTTTTCAAAACACCACATGTTCGGACCACTTTTGGAAGTTGCGATGTGGAAAAGTGTACGCCGTTGTGGCGCGAAGCACATTTCGAAGTCAAAATGTACAAAGCACCACATGTTCGGGCCACTTTTGGAAGTTGCAATGTTGAAAAAGTGCACGGTGTTGTGGCGGGAAGCACATTTCGAATTCAAAATGTTAAAAGCACGAGGGGGTTGGACCACTTTTGGAGGTTCAGATGTCGTTTCACGTGGCAGGTGCAAGGGATTGTGCACCTTGTCAAAAAGTGAGCAAAACCTGAGGTTTTGTAGCATTTTCAACTACAACCACCACTACACTTACACTCCAATACACTACACTACAACTACAGCTACACCTCCACTACATTCCACTACACTCCACTACACTCCACTATACTACACTCAATTACACTCAATTACACTCAATTACACTACACTACACTACGCTACACTACACTACACTTCACTACACTACATTCCACTACACTACACTACATTCCACTACACTACACTCCACTACATTACATTACACCACACCACATTACATTCCACTACACTACACTACATTACACTACACTCCACTACACTGAAGTAAAACTAAACTACACTACATTACACTGAATGACACTGCACTACACCTACAACTACAACTACAACTGCGCTACATTACATTACATTACACTACGCTAATGACATTACACTACACTACACTACTCTACATTACACTACATCACACTAACTACAATTACAACTACATAGACTACACTACACTACACTAATTACATTACACTACACTGCGCAACACTACACTACACCCCACCCAAGTACACTACATTCCAATACACTACGCTACACTCCACTACGCTACACTCCACTACACTACATTACACCACACCACACTACATTCCACCACACTACACTACATTGCACTACACTACACTCCACTACACTACGCTACACTACAACTAAACTACACTACATTGCACTACACTACACCACACTGAATGACACTGCACTACACCTACAACTACAACTACAACTACATAGACTACACTACACTACACTACACTACACTACACTACACTACACTACACTCATGACATTACACTACACTACGCTACATTACACTACATCACACCAACTACGACTACAACTACATAGGCTACACTACACTACACTAAGTACATTACACTACACTGCGCTACACTACACTACACTACACCCCACTCCACTACACTACACCTCACTACACTACACTCCACTACACTGCGGTACACTACACTCAATTACACTGAACTACACGACACCACGCGACACTACACTACACTACACTGCACTGCACTGCACTGCACTGCACTGCACTGCACTGCACTACACTACACTAAGTACACTACACTATACGACACTGCACTACACTACACTACACTAACTACAACTACAACTACAAGTACAACTACAACTACAAGTACAACTACAACTACAACTACAACTACAATACATTACGAAACGCTACAAGTACAACTACAACTACACTACACTAATTGCATTACGCTACACTACACTACACTAGACTACACTACACTAAACTACGCAACACACTACGTTACACTACACAACACACTACACTACACTACACTACACCGCGCTACTCTACACTACACTACACTACACTAATTGCATTACACTACACTACACCACACTACACCACGCCACACTACACTCAATTACACTACACTACACTACCCTACCCCACATTGCATTACATTATATACGTTATGTTACATGACAATACACTCATTACACCACCCTAAATGCAACTGCAACTACGCTACACTAGGTACACTACACCATAACTACAACTCCACTAGACTACAGCTACAACTACAGCTGCACTACACCACACTACATCCAGCAGTTGTGGGTGAGGTGACCGACCGGGTGACTACTGCAACCATTGCAGCCACTCCAAAAAACACAGCTCCAACCACCTTTCGGTCCATCAGTGGATTCGCTCTGCCATCCGTGATTCACAACAACCAATCTCTCCTATAGGTCTCCTATTTTTGAAACTTCCGCCACCGCCTTGCGCGGTACTACTGGTATTTTAATCTATTTTTAAATCATAGCTAGGTTGTTGTGAATCACGGATGGCAGAGCGAAGCCACTGATGGATCGAAAGGTGATTGATGTCTCCTCTCTTTCTCTCTCTTTTTCTCCCTTTCTCTGATTACCTACCTACCTACCTACCTACCGATATATCTATCAATCTATCAATCTATCCATCTATCAATCAATCAATCTATCTATCTATCTCTCTTTCTCTCTCTCTCTCTCATCTGTCTATCTGTCTATCTATCTATCCATCTGTCTATCCATCTATCGATCTATCCATCCATCCATCCATCTAATCTATCTTTCTATCTTTCTATCTACCTATCTATTTATCTATCTATCTGTCTCTCTCTCTCTCTCTGTCTGCCTGCCTGCCTGCCTGCCTGCCTGTCTGTCTGTCTATCTATCTATCGATCGATCGATTGATCTATCTATCTATCTCTCTTTCTCTCTCTCTCTCTCATCTGTCTATCTGTCTATCTATCCATCCATCTGTCTATCTATCCATCCATCTGTCTATCTATCTATCCATCTGTCTATCCATCTATCTATCTATCCATCCATCCAATCTATCTATCTATCTACCTACCTATCTATCTATCTAGATGTCTATCTATCCATCTATCTATCTATCCATCCATCCATCTAGCTATCTATCTAGCTATCTATCTCATCTGTCTATCTAACTATGTATCTACCTATCTACCTATCTACCTACCTACCTACCTACCTAGCTATCTGTCTATCTGTCTGTCTGTCTGTCTATCTACCTACCGCCTATCTGCAAGCTTGAAAACGAAGCTATTCTGCGAGACATCCTCAGGTTTTGAGCTAGCTATCTATCTATCTAGCTATCTATCTATCTCATCTGTCTATCTAACTATGTATCTGTCTACCTATCTACCTATCTATCTATCTCTCTGTCTGTCTGCCTGTCTGTCTATCTATCTACCTGTCTATCTGCAAGCTTGAAAACGAAGCTATTCTGCGAGACGCCCTCAGTTTTTGAACTTGACAACATCAGAAACGGAGCAATTCTGCGAGACTTCCTCCATGTTCGAACTTGACAACGTTAAAAACGAAGCAATTCTGCGAGACTTCCTTCAAAAATGGAAAGTTGCGTGCAGCGCTGACGGCCTCGTACCAATGCGTTTTGCGATTTTTCTAGTCCACCTGTCTAAACTACTGCGCCTGCCATGAAAAAGTGATGCCAGGTCATACGAAGTGCTGCACCTGTCATGCAAAATCATCTCAGCAAACCTGAAGATCTGAGGCTCCAAAATGCAACCCATCTCAGGAAATCAGATGAAGATGTCTCCTGTACCGCGCCTGCCACGGAAAATGCATCTTTGCAGATCCTCTTCAAATGTCCCACGCCTGCCATCGTTTTTGGAAATGTTACAAAACCCTCACACTTTGCTCACTTTTGACAAGGTCCACAATCACTTGCGCCTGCCACGCGAAACGACATCTGAACGTCCAAAAGTGGTCCGAACCCCTGGTGTTTTTAAATGCTTTTAAAATTTTGACTTCGAAATGTGCTTCGCGCCACAACTGCGTGCACTTTTTCGACATCGCAACTTCCAAACGTCGTCCGGAGCTGCTGTGTTTTGTACAGTTTGAAGTCGAAATGTGCTTCGCGCCACAACGGCGTACACTTTTTCCACATCGCAACTTCCAAAAGTGGTCCGAACATGTGGTGTTTTGAAAAAAATGACTTGGAAATGTGCTTCGCGCCACAACGGCGTGCAATTTTTTAATCTCTCATCTGGCCAGATGGCTCCGCGCCCGCTGCTTTAGCGAGCCTACTTTTCGACCCTCCGGAGCCCCAAATCATTCGAAAAACATGGAAAAACACAGTTTTTCTCGACTTGCCTACCTTTTCGCGCATCTCCATCTTCTTTCTTCTGACTCTTTCTCTTCTCTGATCTTCTCTCTTCTACTCTTCTCTTCTCTCTGACTCTTCCCATCTCTGCTTTTCATCTGTCCATATTGTCGGAAGTTTGACTTCTAAACTTCCTTCGATAATACAATATATAAAACAAAACAAAGCAATATATTACATAAATAATATAATAACATAATATAATACAATACACTATAATATAATACAATATAGTGTAATGTAGTATAATATGATGATATGAGTTGATATGATATGATAATATACGGATGTATCATTATGTGGAATTGATATGTAATATGTATGAGTATACCATAGATAGAGATAGAGGGAAAGAGACATTAACAATACGTCGGCTCAAGAAATCTCCTCCTCATCAACATCTCTGCAATTTCTGGATGAAAACCCGGCACCCTGGCCCTGGCCTTGGCGTATCTTTGTTCCACCAGGTCCTTGAGTTTGGATGTCCTGGGCGGCTAAGGGTCCAACCAATTAAATCCAATTAACCATATGTGCAAGGAGAGGATTCCGTTGACACCGCTATTCTGGTAAGATAAACCCATGCACGGTTTCATGCACGTTTTTTTTGCATTGATTCATCATGGAACAGACCCACAACAGTCCCCGGCAAAACACGGCAAAGTAGCCTGTACACACTGTACGGGATTCTGACCTGTATACCACTTTGGCAGCGTTGCTCTAGTTTTGCCCCGCAGCCACAGCCATCTAGAGAAAGCATCGATATAATTCGTTCAATTATCTGCACAAAAGGATTCGGTTCCATTGAAAGGAGACAACAACGAAACGCATAGGACATAGGAGCTGAACTGGTCGAATATCAACATCATGGTTGAAAGAATTGTCACGTGCTCAGCAAGGGGCAGAGACTAAGAAATCAAAATACTGTAACACTTTCACCAAGACAGCCTTGAGTCCAATGTCTTCAAAACAGCTGCCATCACTTGCCTACTACAGTAGATGGACAAAATTCAAACCTTGCAAAGCATTTTGTGGTGATCCCCCCACTGCCCAAATCTCAATGTTTCACCGTGCGTGCTACCAAGTTTGCTGCTATAGGGGTTTGATTTGTTTCGTGCGTTGGGGCCAACACACTTCAGTTGACATTAACATTGAACTTTGGGGGCAGGGGGTTGTATTTGATGAAAAGGGTTTGAATATTTCGTCCATCTACGGTAGCGTTGTTGTCTGCAAAGCGTGACACATAGTGCAATAGAGTCACAGGCTTTGGCTGCCCTCACCACCTGCGCTAGACAAAGGGCATGAGAGCTCTTTCTACCTATTCCTTGTTCTGGTCAGCGTTGAAACTGCCTGAAAAAGGCGACAGAATATTATGAGCACGGCGAGGAAGCCAAATTGAGAAAGCGAGTAACAAACTGTCACTGTCCCGGAACTTTTTCTAGTCAGGTCACAAGCAAAAGGCACCATGCCTATTGCCAAAGGAGAGGTAGAACTCGCGGACTGAAACTTCTGCAACGCCTCCGAATCTCCGAAAGTGAAAATGATTTTGCTTGGGTACTGTAGTTCTATGATGTTCTATGTAGGTCTCCTAGCCTTGGCTGTCTTGAAATTTAGGTGAAACCGGGGATGCTACTCAAATGGCTTTTCTGATGTCTCACACAGGCTCACTACGGCCACTACGCAAAATGGCGTTGGAACAAAGGATGGAGAGGGAAAAAACACCAACCAGCAAAAACCAGCAAAAACCTACATACCAACCAGTACTGATTATACTGTATCTGGCTATATATAATTTAATTATATAATATTACATAATATTAAATATCCATGCATATACATCCATCTACCTATGTTTTTTCAATTACATATTCCAGTTCTGCAAAACCACCAACCACCATCCACTTTGTTAAACATTGTGTGAACTGTTTTTTTAAAATCAATATCTTTTGTATGCTTTCTGGGCCTGGAGTTCTGCTGTGCAGCGATTCAGCTTCACCTGACCCAGGTCCAAAAGTTCCTGCAGTCGGCTCACCTGCTCGCTGAAGACTCTGAGAGCTTCAACCCACATGACAACTAATACAGCCTGTAATATGACAATATGACAACTAATTACTATGACAACTACTATGACATAATTATGACATGGTTATAACATAACTGTGAGTCGGGAAGAATCCGTTCAACATCTTTCATCTGTTTGCTCAAGTATCAAATGAACCCACCTGGAAAAACCTCTGCGCACTCCGATCAGTCGCTATCTGCGTGATGTTGCTATGTGTCTTACGAACTAGAAGTTTCTATTTCTTCTATGAATTGAGATTGAGTGCCTCAACCATTAAAACTTAAGCAGCCATATCCATTTGAGAGGAATTGAAGAATATGATGCAGGCCACCCCCAAGAAAAAACAGCAAGTTGAACAAACTCAAATTGATTTCTCTTAAGATCTCTCTTCATAAATCCCTTCAGCGGCTGTTCTGGGCACCGCGCCTGGGACCAGTTCTGTTCAGCAGAACGCTTCTGAGAAGCGATCTGCGTGGCCGGGCATCAGGCCAGCAAGGTGTCCAATGGAGCGCGATTGTCACAATGTATCACAATGTATCACAATGTATCACAATGTATTTGACAATGTATCACAATGGAGCGCATATTCAAATCTGATTTGTCCGTGCAACTGTCTAACTTAGAATCCCCCAGGCCCCAGATTCCAGGGGGACTTTGGCAAGGATGAACACATATGAAAAAGACACTTGCTCTCTAATTTTTGCACTGAACCCTTTCATACTGTCTTTTTAATTTGGGGAAGTGACAAAGTGACACATTAGACACGTTTCCTATGATCATGCATGCTTCTTACTGCGGCTTGAATTTGTCCCCCACCTCCACTTTGGTCTGCTGCAGAGCGGACTGAATTTGATGCCGCCTGCAAGACATGCAGCACAGCGGACCTGATGGATCTGATGGATCACAGAAAGGTTGATCATTGAACTTAGCGAAATCAAAAAACGCTCACGCTGTGGCCGCAGAGTGGCACAGGAAAAGCGGATTTGCAACAATAGAACAGTTTCAGACCATCGGCTAACCAAGATTGAGTTGCGCCTCAGCCGTAGTGACGCCACTGCATGGGCTTCAACTGCCTTTGTGCAGCCAGGGGCCCGACGAAAGGGTCGGCAACTGCAACACGACAAAATTTGCCAGTGGATGTCAGTGACATTGTCTGCTATATTCTTCTATGACTGGAAGATCTGAGGTGGTTGGTCGTTAGTATGTCGTTAGTATGTCGTTAGTATGTCGTTAGTCAGAGAGTTCTGCTTTTCGAATGCCCTCGCCTCGCTTCGGTCTGCACCTTGTGCTGCATTAAAGGCAGCTGCCACATCGCCCTGTGCACAGAACTGCTCCCGAGAACCACTTCGATGTACTGAGTCTCCCAAGCTTTGACCACTATCGGGCATGGGGAACCTATGTCCTCTTCATGTCTTCATGCAGACATTGCTGCCGCAATTCATGCTGGGCTCTGGGCAATGTCTTTCTCATCATGAGTCCATTGCACCACACATCACGAAATCCAGCATGACCGCCATGCGCACTGGTCAACCAAATGACGAAAATAACAGAACAGGATAGGAGAGCTGTATCGGATTCTATCGGCCTTGAGTTTTGCATCTTCCTCCAGGGCCTGCCAGCAGCTACATGCTACCACTGATTACCACTGTATACCACTGTGGCTATTCGTCGTTATTATGAAAGCAAAGCGCTACAGTGGCTACAGCTTTAAAAAGTTTGCCTCCTTCCTGTTGCCATGGCAAGATGCTGCACCATGCTGTTCAACTCGGATGACACACCAAGAGCCAAGGCGCCTTCTGCTGCGATTCTTCACAGGAAGAGACCCTCTGGTTGATATCAGAAATCTGTTCCTGGCTCAAATGCTAAATATCATGACCAAACATTGGCCCAGTAGATCTCTTATGATCTTTTGGCGAGCATTCGTTGGGCTTTCTTATTCTGACCCAACCTACATCAAGTTCACTCTGGCGCTACATATCAAAGGCAGTTGATCCAGAATCATACACTAAGAATCACTATATGATTACAATATTACTGTAGTAAAATAGGTCTTGGAAGCGCAGTGTGTCTTCTAAATTGATGCTAGCTTGAGGCAGAGCCACACAACTCACACAACTTGAAATTTCTTTCCTCTGCCAAAAGCTGCTTGGCTCTGTGATCGAACGCAACTTGGGACTCAGCTGCCCTTGGTTACTGCTGCACTTCCAACACCTGCATCACCAGAATGTCCAGCTGATATTGTTCAGCTCGGTCATGCCAAGTGTCCTGCGAGGAAAGCTGCCCCTAGGGTCTTTGCACAACGCACGCAGGCTGTCCCTCACGGGTTGTCACTCTCCTCTACTTTGTGCTCCGTTGCCGTAGACAGACATCCAAGAACAAACAATTCACACACTTGGGAATGACCTCAGAACATCTGTCAACCCAGGTGCAAGTTGGGTCATTTGGGCAAAGCTACGCATGCCATGTCGTTAGATGCACTGGTGGGCACTTAGTTCCAGAGGTTGGCTCCGGTTCCCTCCCAGCTGCCTGCAAGCCCTGAACCCTGCGCAGTTCTGCCGCAAGCTCACCTGTGATGGTGAAACATAGGAGCAACACCAAGCAACCCCAACATGAAGTCTCAAACTATCCAGCCAAGCAAGCACTGGCACTCTGTGGATTTCCAATATTATACGGTCAAATATAATACAAGGTCTGTAACCTATCTATTTTAATTTGATTTTCCACGGTGCCACCGCTCAACTCACACTAAAGCAAGGACCTGCCACTCGTCTCGCCAAGTCCTTATCGTTGTTGAGTCGAGTGATGGTGACCTCCAGGCAATTGCAGACGATAGGACAATGGCATGTAGTATAATAGTATAGACGTCTTAAAGCATCTTAAAACATCTTGAAACAAAATCAAGCACATCATGCAAAAAAAAAGTCAATGGGATGCCAAGTACATCTGGCGTGAACCCACATTGGAAGAGACCGGAAACAAAGTGTCAGATGTGCATGCACGAGTGTACGCAAGGAATACATCAGCTTGAATTCATTTGAATTCGATTGGTACTGTAGTGCTTGAAAAGCTTACCTTCTCCAACAAGCCCTTCCATGAAGGTTTCCAGCCAGACTACTGTTTTCACAATATTGATACTATACTCATACTGCAATGCTCCATTGTGGTCAGGAGGCTCTCGAGATTCAATCATGATGAGGACTGCCAACTCACGACAGCAATCTGCCATTCAAGCATCGCCTCTTTTTCTCGATTTTCGAGGCATATCTGCTCGTGAAGCCTTGCCTTGGACACTGTGTGTGTGAAGCTGAGGAGATAGATGCTTTATTATGGCAACTGGAGCATTCCCAGGCTGAGGAATGGATGGTTTGACAGCATTTTGCTGACGAGGTTGCCAGCGGTTCAAATTCGTGAAGTTGAGTCACATCTTAATCTCAACATTCTTCGCTTTAGCAAGAAGATCATGGAAAATCGCTCGTAACACCGCATGGAAAAATTGATTTGATATGATTTGATGAGGTAAGATTTATAATGACTCACCGCCCTAGGTCGAGAGCTTCATTCAAGTCTGGCCAAGAAAGATAAGAAAGAACACAAGGCACCCAAGCTTGTACGATTCATGTGACTGGGCTTCCAACAACGTCAGCTCTTTCTAGGTCAAGAGCATGCAGCTCTTGCGCAGACATCTCCTTCTGCCGTTGCAATTTCTACAAGGACTTGCAATTCGTGAATTTGGGACTGGTACTATTGGCAAACATCCCATTAACATATTAATTATGTAATATTAATGATAATATTCGAATATTATAGAGATTAACAATAATATTATGTAGATTTATGTATATATATATAATATAGATTACATTAATATTTATATTGCAGTCCTGCCCTGTGAAATTCTCGCGTAGTGCAAACGCATCCTTTGATTGGTCTTCCACTAAGTCATACTGTGCCTTTTATGAGTACCCAAGTTCCCCTGCCTTGCCATATTTGCTCTTGACTCTAAAGCCGGTACAGAGATTTGTGTGGCACCATAAACTCAGAATTGTGAGTATAGAATATTATAGACAGCGTGTCGTCTTCATATTCATATTTTCATCTTGATTCATCTTCACGATCATCATAATATCATCATCACCAACACAAAACACAAAACACATCAACTTGCTGTCCACGAGGTTCTTCTTCCAGTGCCCGACCCAGTCCCATGGCCCTTGGCCCTCTCCTGCTGTTGAAGCTGTTTCCGCGTATCAGCCATCCGTGCTGTGACCTAACAATTACAAAGGCATGAGCTGTCCCAAGGCAACATGCTACGAGTAGCTACATCTAGCTGCTAGCGTTGATTTTAAAGCAAATGGCTGGGACTTCGCCACCTCCCCAAGGCATTGCACATGTTTGCATCCCCTCAGTCAAACAAATGGATATCAAAAGAATGAAGAGATATGATTCCAAGGCTTCCTGGGGACGTCAGCTTCGCTCATTTTTATGTCTTACCATCGAACAACTCGTCCAAATCGAAGGGTGCGTCTTTGCCAGCTGCCATCAAGCAACCTCAGGGTGTGCCTTTCCAACTCATCTCCCGGAGAGAACTGGATCACGGAGACTATACAGAGACGAAACAGAGACTATACAGATCCCTACCCCTCTAGAGGGGGAGGGCGGGGGGGACAAAACCAATTTGTCGAATTCCACTTTTTTTTGCTTGGAAACCCTGGGATAGTGATCCAACCCCTCAAATGGAATTGTAAAGTAACATTTCTTAACAAGCCTTGCGCACTGGTTAGAAAATACTTGCGCTTAGCTTCGGAGGAGCTAAGCGCAAGTATGATGACGACAGCGCAATTTTTGGAGGGATGGCATCCCTACACATGTGCTGCTTCAGTCTGATATGTGCTTGGCTCCTCCGGAGCTAAGCGCAAGTATTTAATTTTCATCTGCTTGCCAATGACATGGAATGATGAGGAATATTGATCATTGAGAAAGCATGATTGCAAAAATGGAATTTTAAAATGAAATTTCAGTACGACTCCCCTCCCTCAAATCCAATTTTTAAGAGGGTAGGGATTTATACAGTATAGTCACAATGTCCATGTATTTCCATGTATTTCCATGTATTTCCCACGAATCGGGTTCATCCAGAATGGGAACTTTAATGAATTCGTCCGGGCTCTTCAACTTCTGCCCTCCAGAATGGCTCTGCTGGATGCTCTTTTACAGACATTGTAAATCATGTAAATCATAAAATGTGAATCTCAGCTGAATCTCCCAAATAAATGCCTTTTGACACCAAATGTCATCTATAGTCTGTATAGTCATATGATAGATAGATAGATATATATATATCTGTCAACAAAACACTGCATAACTTCAGCTGCAATTGTCCTCGCTTCCGCCTGGTAACGTAGCATGGCCTTGTCTTGATTTCTCGCTGCCAGGGACACGGCAGTGGCTCCGGATGCTGCGCAAGCCATAGCATCGGCACCAGCAGTCAGCAGCTGCCTGGGCACATCAAAGTTTGGGAGATACGGTATGACCGGTATGACAGGGAAACGTCTCGTGATGTCTTTGGATCACATGTATCCTGTTTTCCCTGTTTTCCCTGTTTTCCCTGTTTTCCCTGTTTTCCCTGTTTTCCCTGTTTTCCCTGTTTTCCCTGTTTTTGTTGATCAGCAGGATGTCGTCATGTTCCTTCCATCAACAGTGCAAAATGATGCAATGCTTGATCTTTCGTATCATTGTAGAAACGCCTGTTCCCAATCTGTTTGTTGTTTGATGGTTCGGCGGAACGCTGCTGAAGGTTGCTGGCTTAGCATGGCGGAGGGGGCTGAAACATCAAGTTCAAGCAAGCTGCCAGTTTGGTCGATTCTAACTAGTACATGCTGATACGGTGTTTATCCCTCTCTCTTGTTGAGCGCTCCATTGGTGTGTATGCTGCAGGAAACAAGCAGCAACAGTGTTTTGAGGTGTGCATTCTTATATATATATACATTGCATGTTGTGAATCTTTTTGC
Organism: Cladocopium goreaui; assembly: GCA_947184155.2. Lineage (NCBI taxonomy): Eukaryota > Dinophyceae > Suessiales > Symbiodiniaceae > Cladocopium > Cladocopium goreaui. The sequence goes on along the minus strand of CAMXCT020000365.1, from coordinate 249,555 downwards.
TGCTGTGGATTATGGCATAATCGCTATTGTATGGTATGCTTAGGGGAGGCATTGCTATTGCTCTCATGCAACTTCAACTTCCGGCCCTTCCAGAACTTGCAGAACAACTGGAAGTTTACTGTAGCAAAATTAAGGTATTTCCAAACCACACCTACGCACGCCTCTAGCTGCACAAAAACACAACACTTCTTGTCCAAAAGTGTCCAAAGTGTAAGTTACTGCATATTACCGCAGAAACGTTGTCAGCGTAGTCACCCAGTAGCAGTCACTAGCAGTCACTAGCAGCCACTAGCAATCACTAGCAGTCACTAGCAGTCACTAGCAGTCACTAGCAGTCACTAGCAGTCACTAGCAGTAACTAGCAGTCACTAGCGCTTGCAGCTCAAATCAGCTCAAGGTACTTCGCCACTTTCAAATGGCCTTCTTGTGCAGCAAACATGAGCGCCGTCCCACCATCGTTGCGGCCCCTGTTGGGGTCTGCCCTTGCAGCCTGACTGGATCACATTAGATCGCATAGGCCGAGTGCAGGCTGATAGACTATAAATATGACATAATAATAATAATAATCATATGTGATCATAAAAATGACCATATCATCACTGCAGCTAAGATCTACAAGTTGTCACTTGTAACTGCTATCACTACCACCTAACACTTTGCAGTGCTCATATTGCTCCGTCTCGAAAGAGTTGTAGAGAGCTTGCCCATACCATTCAAATGTGAGTACTTCACATGTGACACCATACAACTTGGGGAGAGAACCAGTGACTAGTGACTAGTGATTGCAAAGCCTGTCAAATGGCTTCCTTGTACTGTCATTTATTCTTTTTGTTTTGACTCACAGCCCAACAACTAATTAATAAATGGAGAAACACAAAAACAACAAGCCAAACAAACAGCCATTGCCGCAGCCACTTTGCTAAGCCAAGTCGCTAGCAGCTTGGACACGACTGCCTGGTGGCCCACCTGTCAGATTTTGTGGCGCTGGTGCTCTGTAAACAAAAATGACCTTAATCTTCAACTCCTCGCTGTCCATGCTTGCATTCTGAGTCTGGTGTATCATGGTATGTCAGTGTAATTTAGTATCATTGTGTATCCATCTATATCCATCTCACTGATCTGTGAAACTCCAACCGCCAAAAGCCACTTGCCAAACCATCCAAACCATTCAACCGGCAGACCTGAGAGGCCAGGATGAGAGCCGTTGCACCATCACTGCATGGTAAATCCACTGAAGCCTTTGCCGCAAGCAGCACTTCCACCATGTCCTTGAGATGCCGGAGAGCAAACGGATGTGACGTCAGAAGCTGCCAGGTACTTGTGCTAGTGAAGGTTTTTGTTGGGACATGTTGGGACATGTTGGGACATGTTGGGACAACTTACGCAGCTGCTCACAGCAGTGTTTGACGTCAAACACCAAAGGACTGTATCATTGCATTCCACAGGCACGCTGTGAAACTGACACAGAAGCTGCAGGGTACGCATGATTCAACTCCAGAGACATGCAAGGAGAGTTCATGAACGAACTTGGGGTAAAAAAGGATGGAAAAGGATCAAGGATGGAAAAAGACCAAGGAGTCTTGTCTGACAGCCCGAGATGTTGGTTGCCAAGAAAGCAAAAGTGCTTACAGATGCTTACAGTGTTTACAGCAATGCAGCAACTTCCCGTTCCTAAAATGGTATCTCCGCCTTCGTAGAAAAGAATAACGGGTTGATATGAGTTGAGTTTTATTCTGCTGTATCGAATATTGAGATGCACGATGATTGACGCAGCACGGAAGGCAGCTTTATCTTGAACGACGGCCAGGGCATGTCAGTGAAGGCTGCAAACTGGAATTCCTGCGTTTGCTCAGTTTGCGAAGAAAATTGAGAAAAGAAATGAGGCGCTGAAGTGATTGTCTGAAACAACAGCCAATTTCCCAACTTTGTTGGCTCCCGTGAGTCTTACATCGTCGTTGCACCAAGCATCCACATGACCCTGTTGGGAGGATTGCACCAAAGCAGAGGCATTCATGACCTGCTCATTCTGGTAGTCCACCATAGCATTTGATTGCAGAAGAGATGATGCAACGTTGGCAAATCCTCTGTTGGATGCAAGCAAGTGCTGCGGTGAAGAATTCAAGGGTATGACTGAAACGTCAGAAATCACGACTTGCTCTGCGACTCTTCACATGCCAAGAGCGACCGAGTGGCCCAACTGGGCTGCAACTGCAAGTGCACTGGCACCATTTGCTGCCACCTTGATCACTTGGCAGCCAACAGAAACCTTCTCATCAGATTCTCATCTCTTAAACCGTTCTGTGTGATTTTGCATGATGGTCTTAATGCTCATTGGCTAAAGGAATTCCTGAGGACCTTCATCTTGCAGCATCAAAAGCATGACAAAAAACCTTGGTTCTCACCATGACCATCAGTTGATTGCTTCGAGCAGCGTGATTTGGCTCTGCGTTGTTTTTCAGCAGCAAAGATACAATGGTTTCATGCCCCTCCTGACACATTGCATTCAAAAGCAGGTATTCAGTGGCATATATTCCGACCTGGGCCCGTGGTTCCGACACAAGCATCTGGTGTTTAAGTTTCCTTTCTGAAAAGGCAGGCCACGTTCAAACAACGAGGGGTCTTGCATGGAAAACAGTTCCCTCTGTGTCTGTGCGAAAGCAGTCCTGCACAGCTGCAAAAAGTGGCGTGGACTGCATAGCGCCAACCTTCCACAAAAAATGCAGGCATCTTGGAACTGATGATTCATATGCAAACACACGTTTCAATTTTGTGTCCAGTGCACTCATTTGAGTTTTCCTGCAGGCAATTACCTGAGAAAGGATGGCAACGCTTGAAAGCACCTTCCTAGAAGTCCTGACAAAGGATAGAAATGGAGCTACCCACAGTCATTCCCAAAACAGATCTCCAAATTTTGACTCTCTGCAAAGGCCAAGGAGCATGGTTGACATTTGCCTCGGCCTCACATGGTTAAGGATGTTCAGGGATGACTTACAGCACGAAAGTGGATCACTTAAAGCACCGGATCGGTTAGAGCACCATGGGATCAATTACGGCACCAAAAAGCAGATCACTTAGAGCACCAAAGAATGAGACCTTTAGGGTTTGACTTGGGGACGGGGTTGGGACATGGAGTGGGTTTAGGGGACCAGCATGGTGGATTACATAAGTACCAAAGAATGAGAACTTTTATGTTTGACTTGGGGACGGGGTTGGGACATGGAGTGGGTTTAGGGGACCAGCATGGTGGATTACATAAGTACCAAAGAATGAGACCTTTAGGGTTTGACTTGGGGACGGGGTTGGGACATGGAGTGGGTTTAGGGGACCAGCATGGTGGATTACATAAGTACCAAAGAATGAGAACTTTTATGTTTGACTTGGGGACGGGGTTGGGACATGGAGTGGGTTTAGGGGACCAGCATGGTGGATTACATAAGTACCAAAGAATGAGACCTTTAGGGTTTGACTTGGGGACGGGGTTGGGACATGGAGTGGGTTTAGGGGACCAGCATGGTGGATTGCATAAGTACCAAAGAATGAGACCTTTAGGGTTTGACTTGGGGACGGGGTTGGGACATGGAGTGGGTTTAGGGGACCAGCATGGTGGATTACATAAGTACCAAAGAATGAGACCTTTAGGGTTTGACTTGGGGACGGGGTTGGGACATGGAGTGGGTTTAGGGGACCAGCATGGTGGATTACATAAGCACCAAAGAATGAGACCTTTAGGGTTCGACTTGGGGACGGGGTTGGGACATGGAGTGGGTTTAGGGGACCAGCATGGTGGATTACATAAGTACCAAAGAATGAGACCTTTAGGGTTTGACTTGGGGACGGGGTTGGGACATGGAGTGGGTTTAGGGGACCAGCATGGTGGATTACATAAGTACCAAAGAATGACGGGGTTGGGACATGGAGTGGGTTTAGGGGACCAGCATGGTGGATTACATAAGTACCAAAGAATGAGACCTTTAGGGTTTGACTTGGGGACGGGGTTGGGACATGGAGTGGGTTTAGGGGACCAGCATGGTGGATTACATAAGTACCAAAGAATGAGAACTTTTATGTTTGACTTGGGGACGGGGTTGGGACATGGAGTGGGTTTAGGGGACCAGCATGGTGGATTACATAAGTACCAAAGAATGAGACCTTTAGGGTTTGACTTGGGGACGGGGTTGGGACATGGAGTGGGTTTAGGGGACCAGCATGGTGGATTGCATAAGTACCAAAGAATGAGACCTTTAGGGTTTGACTTGGGGACGGGGTTGGGACATGGAGTGGGTTTAGGGGACCAGCATGGTGGATTACATAAGTACCAAAGAATGAGACCTTTAGGGTTTGACTTGGGGACGGGGTTGGGACATGGAGTGGGTTTAGGGGACCAGCAATGGCGGTCACATTACATAAGTACCGAGAATGAGACCTTTATCAGGGTTTGACTTGGGACGGGGCTGGGACATGGAGTGGGTGGGGACCAGCATGGTGGATTACGTAAGTACCAGAGAATGAGACCTTTAGGGTTTGACTTGGGGACGGGGCTGGGACATGGAGTGGGTTTAGGGGACCAGCATGGTGGATTACGTAAGTACCAGAGAATGAGACCTTTAGGGTTTGACTTGGGGACGGGGCTGGGACATGGAGGGGGTACCAGAGAATGAGACCTTTAGGGTTTGACTTGGGGACACGGGGCTGGAACATGGGTTGGGTTTAGGGGACCAGCATGGTGATCATGGTGGATTACATTAGAGCACCAGAGAATGAGATCTTTAGGGTGTGACTTGGGCACACGGGGCTGGGACATGGGGTGGGTTTAGGGGACCAGCATGGTGGATTACATTAGAGCACCAGAGTGGGACATGGGGCGGGTTTAGGGGACCAGCATGGTGGATTACATTAGAGAACCAGGGAGACCTTTTAGTCGTACACCATCCCGGGCCTTTCTATTCTTAGGCCACTAGTCCATATATACATCCAGCACCATCCACTATCCACCTGTATCTCAAAACCTTCAATAATCAATTCCAAGGTACTCACAAAACTAGCAGAAATGGGTGAAAAAAGGGAAACTTCACTATCCGTCCCATTCATGCGCCCCGCGATTCCACACCAGCCCTGGATCGCCATGCTGACATGCATGCTCTATGTACATATGTCTGTGTATGCGTCCGTGTGTATATGTGCATGCATGGCACAATGCTTGCATGCATCCATAATCACCTATGCATGTATTTATGTATGTCTGCCTGTCTGCCTGTATCTTTGTACCCCCCCTTTTTCTGCAAGCTATATATATATATATATACATATATATATATATATGTGTGTGTGTATGCATGTCTCCATGTCTGCAGGTAGGTATGTAGGTATGTAGGTATGTAGGTATGTAGGTGTGTAGGTGTGTAGGTGTGTAGGTGTATAATGTAATTTAATGTATATAATGTAATGGTATGTTATGTAAGGTAATGTAATTTAATGTATATAATGTAATGATATGTTATGTAATGTAATATCATATAATGGTATGTAATGTACTGTAATGTTCTGTAATGTAATGGTGTGCACTGTAATGTAATGTACTGTAATGTAATGTAGTGGTATGTAGCGTACTGTAATGTAATGTAATGTAAATGTAATGTGGTGTAACGTAACATAATGGTATGTAATGTACTGTAATTAATGTCCTGCAATGCAATATTGTAATTAATGTATTGTAATCGTACGCTATGTGATGTAATGGCATGTTCTGTAATGTATTGTAAAGTGATGTAATGTAATGTTATGTAATGGTATGTGATGTAATGTAATGTAATGTTATGTAATGTAACGGGATGTTGTGGTATGTTCTGTTGTGTTATTTAGAGGGTCGGAGGGCAGAAGCACTTCGAGCGCCGGAAGGCGGATCGCGTGGAACATGTATTTCTGCGTGCATCTGACATGCTACCTGCGTGCTTCAGTGCTTCTGCGTGTAGGCACGTATGAATGCATCCATTTATGTGTCTATGCCTGTGTGAGCCTCTGTGTATATATGTAAGACTTTAGCGCTATGTATCTCTTATCCCTCTGTGGGTGTCACATTTCGGTGTTCCAAGCGATCCACTTTCCGGCGCTCTAAGCGATCCACTTTCCGGCGCTCCAAGCGAACCTTCACATCATTGCCTGGACACAGATTGAACCTCTGAAAACGTTCCGCGACAGCGATCATTTTGATGGCTGACATCCTATCCATATCCTCAAAAGAACACGGTGACTCAAAATGATCTACAGCATCCAAGACCGCCAAATGTTTGAGACCTGCAGTATCAGCAACCAGTAGCATCAGTAGCGTCAGTAGCATCAGTAGCATCAGTAGCATCAGTCAAGGCCTCAAGCAACAGTTCCACCACCGCAAGTTGCCCTCCTTCAGCGGCAGCTACAAGCGCGGTAGCACCTGCCTGGGACAGATTCAGATCAGAGATTAGCAAACATAGCTTGGTCGTGTTCCAAATGTTCCATTGAATGATTAATCTAGCTCAATTTCATGAAAACAAAAGATCTGAGATAATTCAGAATCATTCTTTGTGTCTATACCTAGATGATCAGCGTATTAACGACTAGCCGCTTTAAGTAGGTACATCCTGTTGAAATGTTGGCATAGTTGTAATGCAGGCCAATCAGGTTGCGGTTGCAGCAAGCACGTTGGTCACGTCCATGAAACATGTTGTCTATAATATATATATGTATATATATATTTGTAAATTGATAAACCCCTGAAATGCATATAATATAAATCAGGATTCTGGGGCCTGGGTTTTAATTTTTGAAGGTTTCTGGGTGTTAACGTGGGTTTTTGAATGGTGCAGGATACATATCAAAACGGTGTTCGCTCAGCACCCCCACCCGTTTCCACCCAGGTTCTCCCAGGAAATACCGGAAACCCCACAAAATCGCAGGAAACCACCAATTTCCTGGGAGAACCTGGGAGAACCTGGCAGGACCTGGGAGGACCTGGGTGGAAACAGTTGGGATTGGGGATTTCTCAGGCGGGCCTGGGAGAGCTGCAAAAGTTAGTTCGGGGAAAAGTGGCTGGAGGGTGGCCCGCTATTTTGACCCACAATTTCTAAATTTCTGCCGCAGGCGTTGCACCCCCTTTGGCCTGCAGGTTTGCCACGCTTTAAAGTAAGCATTGAAGGGGTATAACAAATTATATATAATCATATATATATACTTATATTCAATAATTATATATATAATTATATATATTAAATAAATTATAAATATATATATATGATACATACATGTTTCATCCTTGCTATATTATTTGGACAACACCATTTCCCTGGCCGGAGTCAAGCATCTGCCTTTTGACCAAGTCTACAAGCAAAAAGTAATCGCATATTGTGAGGACGGTTTCCATGGAAAACTAAGTGGCCTTGTTGACAGAGTCGACATCACATCTAGCCTGAATCAACCTGGGAAGGGCTGGGAAGGGAGAGTTGCCCGCCGCAAGAATGATGCTGACGGCCAGTCAACACAGGTTCCAAGGGCTCTGTTGCAGTGCCATGATTGGACTCTTGGAAAGTGTCTGAAACATCTCAACTCGTAAATGTTAACAGGTGATAACAGGATATAACAGGTGTCTGAGTTTGCAAATTCGATGAAACTTCACAAGTATGGCCACACTGCTGCTTTTTGGGAACCTTACAGTAGGTTCCAAGTAACACAGAAAACCTATGAAAACCTGGTCTATTTCCGCATTGTTTCCTGTACAAGAAGCCGGACTAAGCCTTTTGTAGAGTCTCTATCAAAGACCAGTCACTGAAAACTGCTTGCGTTGCTGATCATATTGGAACATATCATTATATAGAAAGTTACTACATGTTACTGCACTATGTTGTACATAATCCGCCCACACCGCTTTGGCGGTGAAGGCGTGCTTATTGGGGGGCAACAGCAACACTAAATGCTCAATGACATTTGTTAATATAGCAGTCGCTATATCAGCTTTAGCTGGGGGGGGGGGCCCAAAAACGGTTTCGCACCGAGACCAGACCCCAAAAACGGTTTCGCACCGAGACCAGAATACGGTGGTGTTTTCGACATTTTTCGAGGATTTTTGGGTGTCTGAGCGCAAGAGGGTATTGAAATGGAATTTTGGGTCATTTTGGGAGCTTTCCGGCAATGGAAAAACGGCCAAAAATGATGAAAAACATTGTACATAGCAAGATTTTGCAGGGTTTTTGGATGCCAGAGCATTGAAAACACTGCAAAAACAAGTGTTTTGGACTGACGTTATAGCAAAAAACGTGTAAATTTACCGTATGCTTGACTGGAAACATTACAAAAACACTGTCAAAAGCAATGTTTTGGAAGGATTTACTGCCTTTATGGCAAAAAACGTGTAAATTACCGTCTGTTTGACTGGAAACATTGGAAAAACACTGTCAAAAACAATGTTTTGGAAGGATTTCTTCTTGAAACTTCTTAGCTTGAAGAGCCCCCACGGGGGAAAACCACCCTTAGCCCCTCTCACGGACCGAAATAAACCTGCGGTGTGGGCGGCCACCCCACGCGAAGCGGGGTGAATTACCATTGATTACCCATTCGCTTTCAACAGTTCAGTTCCTGATTCAGGATCGAATCCGTTGCGACCCGTTCATAGTGCTTCGCCAAAACGCTTTTCCACCACCTCGTAGTGCCCCAAGTGAGAAGCAGCAACTATGGCACTCACACCGTTCCTTGCCGTGTCCAGTGGAAATGAGTCACAGGGATCAGGCTGGTTAGTGTTCGTACAGCTACTTTTCCATGTCTAAGGTTTCAAAGTACACATCCTACTTTCGTTCCAAGTCTTGCAAGCTGAATAGTTAATTTGTCATTGCTGCACACCACCTGTATCTTTGCAACTTTATAGCACTCAAAAAGAACTCGGCGAATGCAAATTTCTCTGCTCACTTGAACTTTGAAAGCTTTGGAAGGGTAGCATCTTTCCCTTTATTGTCCTTGTCGCGAGGATATGGTTTGACTCTGGCACCTAAAATGTCCTTCACTAATTACCTTCAGCATCCACACAAATCATGAATCATGTCTCAGAAAGTGAACGAAGCAACCAAGGACAATGTGTCCCAATCCATGTACTCTGCTAGTGTATGATTCTAACTCGATATCTTCAGCCGTGTCATTTGACCAGCCCTCCGCTTGATGATGTACAATAGACCGCTCCTAAAAGAACCCGACCCATTCAGCGAAAAAGTGCAGCATCGCTTCGCATTGCGAGCATCCACATCAGCATTGGCTGCTAGAAGCATTTCAACGATGGAACTGTCTCCGCTGATAGCAGCTGCTACCACAGCCTGAGTTGAAGGCCCGCCGCAGCAGGTGCACAAGGAGCAGGTTACCCGGGTTGCCTGTCTTATCTTATTGAACAGAATTAGCAAAAACTTGTGAAACTGCACAAATTTTGCCAGGAAGCAATCTGACCATTCTTGTTCAGAAGATTGACATCGGCCCCTTGGATAAAGACAGCCCCCATTTCCCCCTGATCATGGCTGAAACGAAGAGATACCGATAAACGTTCCTACGTGTTCCTACCCTTGCAAATCAAGATGCGTCCCAGTAGTAACGCACAAAGCGGTGGCGGAAGTTTCAATAATAGGAAACCTATAGGATGGGTTGGTTGCTGTGACTCACGGATGGCAGAGCGAATCCACTGATGGACCGAAAGGTGGTTGGAGTTGTGTTTCCTGGAGTGGTTGCAATGGTTGCGGTGGCCGCCTCACCACAACTGCTGGATGTAGTGTGGTGTAGTGCAGTTGTAGTTGTAGTTGTAGGTGTAGTTGTAGCGTGGTGGAGTTGTAGTTGTAAGTTGTAGTTGTAATGTAGTGTAGTTAGTGTAGTGTAGTTGCAGTTGCAGTTGTAGTTGTGGTGTGGTGTAATTAGTGTAGTGTATTGTAGTGTACTGTAGTGTTGCGTACTGTAGCGTGATATAGTGTAGTGTAGTCTAGTGTTTTGTAGTGCAAAGTAGTGTAGTTGTAGTTGTAGTGTAGTGTAGTGCAATGTAGTGGTAGTTGCAGTTGTAGCGTAATGTAATGTAATTATTATAGTGTAGTGTTGTGTAATGTAGTGTAGTTGTAGTTGTATTTCTGTTTGTTAGCTGTAATGTACTGCACTTTAATGGCGGTGGTGGTAGTAGTAGTAGTATATAGTAGTAATAGTAGTAGTAGTAGTAGCAGTGGTAGTAGTAGTGGTAGTAGTAGTAGTGGTAGTAGTAGTAGTAGTTGTTGTTGTTGTTGTTGGTGTTTTTGTTGTAGTTGTAGTCGTTGTAGTAGTAGTAGTAGTAGTAGAAATTGTTGTTGTTGTTGTAATTTAATTAGAGTAGTGTAGTGTAATTAGGTGTAATTAGTGTAGTGTAATTAGGTGTAATTAGTGAGGTGTAGCGTCGTGTAGTGTAATTAGTGTTGTGTAATGTAGCGTAGTATATTTGTACTTGTAGTAGTGTAGTGTAGTGTAGTGTAATGTAGAGTAGTGTAGTGTAGTGTAGTGGTACTTGTAGTTGTAGTTGTAGTTGCAGTTGTAGTTGTCTATCTATCTATCTGTCTATCTGCAAGCTTGAGCTATTCTGCGAGACTTCTTCAGTTTTTGAACGTGACAACATCAAAAACGCAGCAATTCTGCGAGACTTCCTCAATTTTTGAACTTGACAACATCAAAAGCGAAACAATTCTGCGAGAATTCCTCATTTTTCGAAGTTGACAACGTCAAAAACGAAGCAATTCTGCGAGACTTCCTTCAAAAATGGAAAGTTGAGTGCAGAGCTGACGGCCTCGTGCCAATTGCGTTTTGCAGTTTTTTCAATGCACCTGTCTAAAGTACCGCGCCTGCCATGAAAAAGTGATGCCAGGTCACACGAAGTGCTGCACCTGTGACGCAAAATCGTCTCAGCAAACCTGAAGATCTGATGCTCCAAAATGCAACCCCTCTCAGGAAATCAGCACCCGGACCTCCTAACAGCTCTGATGAACATGTCTCTTGTACTGCTCCTGCCACAGAAAATGCATCTTTGCAGATCCTCTTCAAATGTCCCACGCCTGCCATCGTTTTTGGAAATGCCACAAAACCTTCACGTTTTGCTCACTTTTGACAAGGTGCATCCTTTAATTTAGCTCTACCCCTGATTGTGTGATATATGTTTTTCAACATTTATTTCTTTGTCTATCTTATCTATCAAGGTAGGTGGCCTTGGTCTATACTAGTGAAATTTATCCCTAAGGAAAAATCGTATTGGGTTAGTGTCCCTTGGATGCTTCAATGTTATTAATTCTTATCCGCCATTCGATTGTCATGCCAAGAAGGGGATTGACAATTTGCCTCTCCATCCATTTACCCTTCTACTGTACTCGTGGAAGCACCAGTCAGAACAAACGATCACCAATTCGATCGTAGTTCAGATATGCTCTTCGGTTGATTACTTAGATGGAATAAAAAAATATTGTTATGCGACGGACTTGCGGCGGCGATGGATTTGGGGTCCTCCGAGCCAAAAGATCGGCAACAAAAATATTTTTCCTAAATCTCAAAATGAAGGACCCCGAATCCATTGCGGAAAAAACATGGTAGAATATAATAGGTAATTTGCTGCTGCGGGAAACTTGTGAACTTATATTGTAACTTACAACTTATCTTGGGGTAAGTTATGATATAACCTGATAACTTACTATATAAGTTCCTTAAAAAATCGTTAGTTAGTGAAAAGTTCTGTGCTTATAAGCTAGTTAACGTTTTTTATAAGCGTAGCATGTCTAGAAGTTATTGGGAAGTTATGGAACTTAGCCTTTTCACGCTTTTTGATATATATATATTTTACAAAGATTGTTTTTGCAAAAAAACAAGCACTTTTTTGTGGTTTTGGCTCATGTATCGAAATCATCGATTTGGCTGATGGTAGGCTCATGGAGAGGCATATCCAAGCGCCACAGAGATTTTTGATAAGTATCCGCTCACTTCCGAGTGAGGCGGAAGTCGCTTAACATCCTGCGCGGATGCAGAGGTGCACAATGCGTGCGGATCAGCGCGGATGAGCGCGGAGAAAACGCATTAGTTTAGACATGCGTGCGGATGAGTGCGACATTCAGTACTGCTTGACAAGATGTGAGTGCGGCGTGGGTGCGGAGTTGATTTGGAAGCTTCTGGCCTTGTTGTGTGAGTGTGGATGCGTGCGAGTGAAAACCTCAGAAAACTCTGCTGAGTGCGGATGAGTGCGGACTAAATTTCCTTCTTGGTTTTTAGCATGTTTTCTTCTTCTTTGCGCTAAATTCATGTACGTACGCCACGACAACAATCAGTTGTGGCCCTTGCAATGACCACCCGCAAATGTGGAACTAGAAAAAAAAACAATGTGTATGAAACCGCATGGAAAAACATAAGCAAAACACATTTAAACACATGCCGTCAAAAAAACATTTTCAAACGCCAAAAAACAAATCATCACATAAATTGACAAATAACCCTACTTAGAACTTAATGAACTTAAAATGAATTTATAAGCTCTATAAAAAAAACATCAAGATAACTTACACTATAACTACCGTAACTAACTTATAAGTTACACAAGTTCCCGGCGGCACCGAAGTAAGGCTGTTTCCTAAGGCCACATGCAAATTTGTGCACCCTGATATCGGCAATTTGTTTTTTCCTAAATCCCAGGGTGCAACCTCTGTATTGTCGAAGTCTAGGTGCAGAAATCTGCACCTTGACTTAGGCAATACCCCATCAAGCACCTAGGTATCGTAAAAAAACAAAATGCCTAAGTCAAGGTGCAGATTTCTGCTCGCTGAGTTCGGCAAAATCCATAATTGGACATTGCATTTAAAGGATATATGATGTAGACGTAGAAATAACGGGGAAATATAGTTTTTTAATAAAAGGGTGATCATCAGGGATAATATTGATGGCTTTATACCAAAGGCGTATGGGGACACCACCCTAGAAGAAATATGAATGTGGTTGAAACAAATAGATATAGTACACACCCTATAAAGGGATAATACTCATTCCATTTTAATCCAGCAATTGGTCGGGTACCCTTTAAGGGAAATGGTAGTGGACCCCTGTTTATCCAAAGAATATGATAGAAAAAATGATCGTAATCGATACTGGGATGATACCAATTTAATCAACCGATTGGTTGCCTAAAAGTGAAAAAATAATGTACATATCTAGGTTGGCAATTCAACGGTCCCGAAAAATATTAAGGGAATTGAGTAAATTTACCAATATTTAACCTTTTAGCCACCGTCGTCCACAGCAACGTGTAGAAGACGCTCTTTTCGGTTCTTGCCCTTCCACGCATAAGTTTGTCGCCGCCGCTGCAGCTGCTACCTTTGAAGACCCACCTTGGCAAGCAGAAGGCTGATGCGCTCATATGAAAATCAAACATGGGCGGATTAATCACAATGCGTGACTTCGATAATGAATGAGCATTGCAGCAGCTGCGTATTTTTGAACGTTAAGTTGTCCGGGCACTGTCGCTAGCACAGCTGGCATGGCTGGTACGGCTAAGCTAGTTCAACCATCATGAGTAAACCCCAGGCTTCCCAATCCGAACACCCCGCTTCGAAACAAGTTGGGAAGCAACCCTGCTCATGAACACTACACTAGGCATAGCAGCGGCTGGCTCCATTCAATGTGTTGGCCCACTCCATCTTCGAGAAGCAGGGTCAGGATTTAAACATTCTAAAATATGTTCTCTCCATGGTCCAGACCTCAACATACGAGCCTGCAATCTTCGAGCAGCTGGCTCTGTCATCATCCGTGCTTGGCGCAAGCCGTCCCATGAGCGGCACCATGCATTCACACTATGATTGCAGCTGCGAGCTGGAGGAAGAGGTGCCATAAGAGGGGATGCTGTAGCACACTCAAAAAGCACGCAGCCAAATGACCAAATGTCGACGCATGGGCGCAGATGCTTGCAAATGTCTCCGGAAGATGTGTTCCACAGCTCAGGTGGTCTATAGGGAGCACTAACATATCCATCGAACCTTATCGAGGCAGCTTCAATCCCCATCATCTCAGACATTCCAAAATCCGCTAGTTTCATGCATGAAGTCTCCTGGACCCACAGAATGTTGGCCGGTTTGAGATCCAAATGAAGTATGCGGATGCTGTGCAAAGCTTGCAGGGCAGCTCTAAGCTGCATGGCTAGGCGCTGCATTGCACTTCCAGTGAAAGCACCATTTTGGATGAGCACTTGGGACACGCTTGACCCAGCAAACTCCAAAGCCAAGTAGGGGAACGGCTGCGGTTTGCATTCGACTTCCAACAAGGAAGGAAAGAGTTGCCGCATTCCTTCTTGAAGCTTGTCTTTGATTTGATTGAAAATCAGAACCTCTTGCTTCAAGGAGATCATAGCTTTGCTGCCCTTGAAGATCTTCAGAGCGCAGAAGCGGCCATAGGGCATGAGGCCTTTCAGCACAGTCCCGTAAGAGCCTTCACCAACAGGAAGCTCACCTTGCATCACCGTGATCTTCCCAAATCTGAGGAGCGCCTGGTCCTGGTCTTCCACAGGTTGTGTGGATAGCTGAGACAGCTGAGACAGCTGTGACTGCTGCTTTGGCACGGTTTCATTCTGCATGCGGCGCGTGGGCAAGCCATGCCTTTTCATGGCGTCTCTTTGTGCAGTGAACTCCGATCTGCTTTTTTCCTTGTAGGTGTTCTTCTCAGACTGTGTCAATTTTGCCCAAGCTTTGGCAATGCGTTGCATTTCATGTTGGAATTCTTGTTTGCTGGCGCCTTTCTTCGCAGTGTTGTGCTGTTTCATAAAAAGTGCAAAAGCATTGCGAGCTTTGGGCACTGTCCCCTCAGAAACAGCAACTCTTCGTGACGTTGCCTTCCTTTTGCAGCACGGTCTGGAACGCTTTGCTTCTTTTGATTTGGCCAACTTCCCGCTTTGAAGAGGCTGCTTGAAGGTCAGCCGGAAGCGTGGCACCACTGCAGCCGCAGCCATTGGGCTCTGCGAGTCTTTGCTTAGAACGGCTAGGACAGCTGAGGTCTTGGGCCTTTAATTTTCAGCACAATCAAAAATGGTAGTCAATGTAGGGAATAAAATTGCATTAGACCTTTGGATGCTCACTTTTCACCCTTCAACGCAAGGAAATGGCAAGAATCTGCATTCAAAGGTAAAATTGAATCATCCAAGCATGAACCCCCCAGCAATATCCAAGCATGCAGTGTTTTGCCCGGCACCACAAAGTCTTTGCTTCTTATCTATCTTATTGTAACAAAACTGTGACGGCTAAGACAGCTAGGACGGCTGGTCTTCAAGCTGCGTCGTCATCACTGGCAGGCTCGAGTAGCTCTTCTGCACCGTCATCTGTTGGGACCAGACGCTGAAGTAGGTCAGCAAAATGATGCTTCACCAGCTTGGCCAGCTCTTCACCGAACAAAGTGGAGCCCTCAATGGAGATCAGGCCGCATGCAGCGCGGTCCGCCACTGCTTGGAGCCAAGTCATGTGGTCGCGATTGAGGCAAATCCCGTGATATTGCACTCCGCGGGTCAGGCAAGCTTCCATGAGGGCCCCTGAGCCTGCTGTGAGGTCCAAGACTGCCTGACCCTTGAATTCATCCAGCAACGCCAGATATAATTCAATCGGCTTACACTCTTGCCAAAACAATGGCACGTCTTCAGCATGTGATTCCTTCCATGTCTCTGGCACTTGGACAGCTTGGTTGGCTGGTACTAAGATCTTCTTTTTGTCATCCGCATTGATGAGTGGCAGCTCACTCACAGGGCGGAAGGTCACGCCAGAAAAGGTCCCTTGATAGGTGGTGGCTTCTCCACAAGAGGTAAAGTTCTCTTTCTTCGTTGTTCGGATCTTTGTGCGTTGAGCGGGAAACCGCAAGGCACACGTTTCCACCTTTCGGGCTGCCAAGGGCACTCGTCTCACACGCCCCGCACGCGGCAAACACCCGCCACTGTAGATGACGAACAGCTCTTCTGTCTGGGTCTGCGTCAGCACCACATCTTCCTCAGTGCCAAGCATGAGACAAGGATTATTATTGACAGTGAACTAGACGCTCCAAGTTAGTTGATAAATCAATAGGCAGGTTCAAACAGCGGAAGCTTCTTTTCATCCAAACAAGGAGCATGGATCCGCCGAATCTCTCTCATGCGCCCGTCGAAAAGGAAGGTGAAATCTGTATTGCCAGCGAGGCCCACGCAAAACCCGGCCACTGCCTTCCAAGCATCTGCCGCTGGAGCTGATGGGGTGAGCCAAGGCTCCTGAGATGTTTCTGTGACCAAATCTGCTGAGCCAACTATAAGGCGATGGGAAGTGTTGAGATCGCCCTTGTGTGCCCAAACCTTTCCACTGTTCCGGAAAGCACTGTTGAGCGCTTCTTTCGTATACTTTGGAACCACAGAGAAAGTGACAAACTTGCGGCGCTCTGATTGGACTTGCTTCCAAGCCCGCGCTCTGTCTGCAGCATCTTGTTCTGAAGAAATGCTGGGGTTGAGACTCTGAATCAAGCTAGGCGTTGGCAATGGCGCTGCCAGTGAGACACTCTTTGTGTTGGTGTCGTAAGCTTGGACCACCAAATAAAGGTTCTTCACAAAGCCTAAGGAGGAACAACTTGATGAATCTTGCTGGTCGTCGGCTGGAACAGCTTGGACGGCTACTTCAGATACTGCCTGTGCCAGTTTCACATTTTCTTTGGCTAGCGTGCGGCAGTCTGCCAGATATTCACCTCGCATCAAGTCAACCAACAGCTCAAGCAATGTGCCAGTTGCCTTGTTAAACTCAGCCTTCAACGAGTTCAACTTATTGGCCCCAAGTATGGCAGCTGGTGCTTCTTCCTGCTCTTCGCCTTCCTCCTGGAGAATCCCGGCTTCAGAAGCTTCTGGAACGAAGAAATCCAACCAGCACTGCTCTGGCTTGCAGATGTTGGCAACGACTGTGGCACACTTCTGGGCTTCTTGCTCAGGCAGCTTCTGTAGCAATGGCGCCACAAAGTCAAAGGCCTGCATGTGGCCATGTTGGCACACCAGGCAATATATAAATTATTAATAGGCATTAAAAGTAGGCACAAATCTTCACGGCAGGCAAGGTGATAGGCAAAAGCATATAGCTAGTCACAAGGGAGCAGTTTCGCTTGCCTACTGCATTCCTTTTTAATGTTAATTAAATCAATGACTGGAACATTTCAGCTGCCATGCCTCCTTGACGACCAGAGATAGTGATGAAGATGCCCAGTTGCTCACAAGCATCCAAGCGCTTGAACGAAGCAGTCTGTTGCAAAGATGCTAGCTGAGAAGTGAGTCTGTCCTCTCCTTGCGTCATGCCGCAAACACTCTCACAAATGTACTTCTAAATTATTGCTAAATAAAAGGGTCAAAGAGCTTTCCAACCTGTGCTTTCCTTTTCTTAGCAACGCTGTCCATGGAGGAATTCCCTGCATGGCCTTAGCTGGCACAGCCTTCAGCGCAGCCTCAAGACCTTTGGATGCGCAGCTTCATGGATCTTCTGCGCTTAAGGGTTGAATGCGCGCATTCAAGGGTGATGAAACGGATAGAGAAAAAAAACGGAGACACAAGCAGACCCAAGTATAAAGGGGCACTGCTGCAGTGATGGATGGGTTGACAGGAGGAAGGGGCACGGAGAACGCGGAGACAGGGAGAGAGAGAGAGGGGCAGAGATGAGAGATCCCCCAAAAAAGGATGTAGTCAAAAAAAGGAAGACATGAAAAACATGAAGGAAGAAGAACTGATAGATAGAGAGAGAGAGACGCAAAGAAAGCGCAAGATACAGAAAGAGAGAGAGAGAGAGTGTGAAGAAAGAAAGAAAGATAGAAAGAAAGAAAGAACGAAAGAAAGAAAGAACCAAAGAAAGAAAAAACGAAAGAAAGAAAGATAGAAATAAAAACAATGGCCCTGAAGTTGAAGAGATTGATTTTTCTTTAAAGGAAGGGAGCATGGAAGAATTTGCTTGGCCAAGCATGAAGAAGACGTTCTGGATCATGGGTCCATGATAATATATTAGCAGCGCTGCCACGTCTTGAGCCAACTATTTTTTGTTATTCACCATACTGGCTAAATTTTGGCCCAGATTGGAAATGGAATCAACAGAGGAAAGTCGAATAAAACGCAATCTGATGCGCTCATACCATCTTCTATTGTGAGCGCTTCTGCCGGCCCCCTAAAGTCTAAACCTGACAAGAATCCCACTGCCTTTGACACCGGGTGCAAAAAACATCCTTGACACGTCTGCTTGAAAGTGAGCGCTGCGCCATTCATTGTCAAGAATGGGTTTGGAGCATTCAGGATACGAAGCACAATGTTGCCAGGATCCTGTCAGTTTGGCAGTGCTGGGACAGCAGGGACAGCTGTTGCAGGCAGCTATATCTTGCTGACGTCACATTGAATGTGCTTCAAAGGAAAAACTTTTCCATCACCCCAACTTGTCACATGCAAAGGCTCTGATGCCAAGGGTGGAACCACACACTTGGCCCGATACAGCAAGTATGCCGTCACCAGAGCCTAGGCGGATCATTGAACTATTCTTGTATTGTATCATAATCCAGGCAATTATGGGATATTATGGGATACACATATTGGAAATGCTTATCCGTCTGCTATTCCCCTTTGTATTTGTTGATATGTCTGTCCATCTCTCTGTCTCTCTCCATCTATTCACTTTGTATTCTCTAGCAACCTGCCTTAGTAAAAAGAACTGTAATCAGAAAGATAATATTGCATGGAATCTTCCCGCATGACTGCTTCCAATTTTGCTCATAGCCGCGCTAGGCAAACGCTGCTGAGGCAAATCTCGCAGGAGGAACTGGACCATGGGAATCAAATCCTTCTCTTGCTCGTTCCAGAAAAGCTTTGCAGCCTCATTATGACATCCAAAGTGTCACTTCCACACATCTACTTGGTAGAAAAGCAACGTGATGCAAGTCTATGAACGCGCTTATCATCACTGACCCGTGTGTCTAAAAACTTCTTTGCCCATGTTGGTTGAAGTAACTGCACGTGGTTCTGTCCAGTGGCTTTGTGTGCTATCCTATCCACTCTGTTCATCTGCTGTGTTTCATAGCCAGCTTCCAGACTCTGCATCCAAAGCTTCACTGCCTTGCTTGCAGACTCTGGCACAGGAGCCATGGAGAAGCACCTGGCAAGGGAGCCAACGTGAATCAGGGTGAGTTTACCTTTGGATGCACAAAGATGACCCTTGGATGCATTGGTAGACCCTTGAATGCACTTGAACACCTTTGAATGCATACTCATGCTACATTGACCTTTGAATGTGTGAAAACAACCCTTGAATGCACATCTAAACCTTCTCCCAAGACAGCTCTTGCGAGCCATGGAATGAGCTACATAGTGTAATGAAGCAGGCTTGGCACATGCCATTACGCCCTTGGATCTTGCGAGCTTGGGGGCATAACAAAGTATGGAGATCCATCAACAATTACACACTCTCAGTAAAAGTAGAAATCAATGGACAAAGCACTTGCTAATACGCTAGCAGTTTTTGGTATCTTGGAGCGTATTGCTAAGGGGCATCGAAAGGCTATCCCTCGCTTTTCCTGCATTGATACGAATGTCTATTCCGGAAACGAATTAATAAAATTTGCCTAGAGACTTGCAGCGCGCACATTGTTTCCCAGCAATAGTTTTGACATGTCGTGCACAATGATGAGCTTCTGACTCACCCACAGGGCCAACAAGCTTCGCGGGATCATCGGCCTGTGCTCTTTTGGAACTGCCAGACTGGGATGGCTGGGACGGCTGAGACGGCTGACTTCTGCTGGACTTTGCAGGTCTGAGGCCACATCGGCTGCCCAAACCCTTCATCGGCAACGCACGCGCCGCAGGCTGACAAGATGTCTTGGGCGCATTCTTGGGCTTGGCTTTGGGGGCTTTCCTTCCAAGGCCCCATCGCAAACCCAGAGAAGACATGGCGAGGGCAACAGCACAAACATATTATAATTGCGCAAGTAACCATGAAAAATACGGTGGGGCATTATATATATATACATACACATATTAGTTATGATATATCATATCATTTAATGTATTATTATTATTATCATTATTATCATTATTATTATATATTATTATATACTAAGTATGTATAACAAATTATGTTTTAAATTGTGCTTGGCCATGTCTGAGAGTCTAGATTCATTTGAATTTCTCGATCCACCCTCCACAAAGACTGCAGCTTGGATTGCTTGAGCTGCAATAATCATGGAAGATGCGCTTGCATTGTGCAAATGACTGACAAAATGGTTTGGCAACAAATAAACGTCATGATTATTAATTAACTAATTCATGTCTGAACCTTTTTCAAGCAGTCCTCACCACACGGCCCACAACCTGAGCAATTCCCCTGAAAAGGCACCTTAAGGAGCAAAGATGTCAAACGGTGTGAAGCCTGTTGGGGGGCAGGTAGCCAGCTTAAACAAGAAGAGCGCGATTTTTTTGAGAAGCCAATTTTTGATTCAGTGATACAGCTGAATATTATTGTTGAAGGTGCAACACTGGTGTCATCAAGATGCGCCCGCATGCATGGACTGCTTGCTCAATTTTCGATACCATGCGAATTAAGAATCAATCACTCAAACATCCTCTGTGGTCATGACGTCCGTGCCTCTTGTTGCTGGAATGGCTGGAACAGCTGAAACGGCTTGGGCAGCAGAAACCTCCAGGCAAACAGCAAGCACCACAAAATTGTGAAGGCTTCAGCTGCCAAGTTTGAAATTTTGAAGCCCCAATTCAGGAGTATTTGACCTGGATCAAACCAGAAAGTTAAATTTAAAATAAACTGGAACCAAAAGAAATCGTTAAACCAAAGCCTGCCAAGACTTTATCTCATCGCAATGTCAAAACACAATGGTAATTTCATGCTACTTGTGGCCAGGCCTCTCCAAGAGCTGGTTGCTGGAACGGCTGGCACAGCTGAATCCTGTGGGCACAGGACAGGAACCAAGTCAAAAAACTCTTGCAGCAGCATCAAACAAAACAGTGCTTGCAAAAGACAACCCTCATTTCAACTTCATTAGCGGCAAGAGGCACCTCTGCAAACAGCGTCCGGTCGTGCAACCACACTGGACACCAACCCAGGCCTGCAAAGTCTGCTAATGTGTTTGAAGTTTTTAAGTTCAAGCTAAACCCACTAAACTGATCTGGATTGATTGCTGCGCTGCGTATGGAATAGAAACCTGATGTCGAAGCGACTTCGCAAAAGCCCGCGTAGAAGCAATTTTGGCTAAGCTGGTCTGGCCTCCACTCTCCTTGGTGGCGATGCAAGATTCCACAGCCTGCGCCGATCATCAGGAAGAAAAAAGGTGGGAGCCCAAGTAAGAGGAAAAACATTCGCATGGGGAAAGCTATTCTTAGTAAGAATTCATCTCATTATAAATTGTTTTGGGTGTAAAAGAATGAAAGAAATCTGATCATGAACTTGCAAATGAGGGCACCAACCATGAACCAAAAACTGCAAGGCTCGAACCATGCCTGGCGAGCGTTTTTGAAGCCACCCACAGGCAGCAACAGCAGCAAAGTAGGCCCAGAGTACCTGCCATCAGTCAACCCTTGGTAGCTGGCCACTATGAACATCGTAATTTTATTTATAGTCCAGTGTTTTGAATGTTCAATCTCATTATCAAACTTTCCTGAAAAAGACGGGAATGTTCATTGAACGTGTTTGTCTGTGAACTTGGCATCAGGAACTTCCCAGGCACCTGCTTCTCCAGAAAAAGAACGTAGGCAAGGGCCCGGCCTGGCCAAGGGCTAATCGAATGCGATGAAATGGATGAACGGACTAAATTGCAAAAAAAGATTGAAGCCAAAGCGAGAAAATCACCGCGCTTGAAAAAAAAGTTTTCTGCCACTGCAATGCCACCATCGACGTGATAGTGTGCACAGTTGAGCATTGTTCCAAACCCCTGTTAGTGATGTTACTAGCCAACATTGTGGTGATTCGACTGCTACTAGATTAGTTGCCATATTAGTCGGGATTAAACATCGGTGAAAGGCTTTGAACCATGCTCAGTTGGAAGAAGCCAAGCAAAAATAGCTTGGACGGCTAAAGGCTGGACAGCTGCGGCCAATAGCACCAGCGACGTGCCGGCACTAATCCAATGAATTAAAGCGGCTGTTGCCGCACTGCACTTTGAAAAAAATCGCTTCTCAGTTCCACCAGCCCTGATTCTGCCCCTGATTCTGCCCCTGGTTGCGCCGGCCCTGTCCATGCTGGCCTTGTCCCTGCTATGGGACGGCTGGGACGGCTGTGACGGCTGGGACGGCTGCTGCTGCCAAGTCTGCTGACTCCAGAACGGCTGAAAAGCAGGCATGGCAGGGCGAACTGGAGCCGTCGGCACAAACATGGTTCCGCCCCACCCATCATCCATGGGTGTCATTCCTGGTGGAAAGCCTGTTGCAGCGCTCGGCGGTGGCTGCTGCTGCTGAGGCTCCTGCTGCGACTCCTGCCCGTAGCGCGACTGTGGGCGGGAAGTGAAAACTTGGCGTGTGCGATGGGCGTATTGGGCAAGCTCCATGTCATTGGTGTTCCTGTAGGTCTGGCGACAGTATTTGTCCGCATGGACGTTCGACTGTGCCATCGCCATCTTCACACCATCAGGGACCGAAGAGCATCTGGCCAATGTGACACTCCAGGGCCGTCCTTTTGAATCTTCCCAGCGGGACAACCGAAGTGCAAGCACCATGGACGTTGTCGTCTTTGTGGCCACAAGCGCCCTTTCCTGAAACAAGTTTTCGTTATTTTTCAAAACCAAAAACCACACAAGGGCCTTCAAAGTCACAGGGAAAGCATGCGCTCATGAAACGCACATCATGGGCATATGAAAGTTTTTCTGAAGTCAAATCCAAGCTACAACTTGCATGCCATCCCACAGAAGGTTGAAGTCATCAGGGCCCTCCCCAACCCACTGGATGGTGCAGGCTGCTCGTGATCCAGCTCGGTAGGTCCACTTGTCGTCGTCGAAGTCGCCCTTGAAGCACTCGCCCTTGCAGGCAAGTAGCGATGTTTGAAACCCGGAAACACATTGCCAAGAACTAAGTTAGGGGGTCACACACACATGGCATAAGTTTGAACAAAAATAGTAATAACAATAATAATAATGATAAATTAAAAATAAACATATATATATATTATATATATTATATATATTATATATAATATATATATATATATTATAATTACTTTCAAAAAAAATCATGCACACTCTCTTTTCGTACATACACTATATTACATATAATGTATAACGTGTGTGTATGTGTGTGCAATTTCTGTGAACCTAATTTGTGCTACTGCTAACTCAAATTTCATCCAGCCTGCAGAATCCATCGCGGGGTGCCTTCGAACTTCCGCTGGGCCACGTCAGCAGCTCGATAGCAGAGGACGTAAAAGAACCCCTCAGCCGAGACGAAATAGGAAGTGGGTCCATAGCCAGCTTCTTCTCCAAAATCGAAAAATTGTCCGAAGCCCACATCCAACTTCTCCACCAGCTTGTATTGGATCTGGTTTTTGTACCTGGCAAGATCCAATGCATACCGCACGCCTGCTGAGGCATGCTCTTCCAGCTTGCCGTGGAACGCATTGCTGAAGAAGGATGCTTGGATGCAAGCCTTGTTCCTGTCCTCGACAGCCATGACCACCTGGTTCTCGTCTGAAAGAAAGGCATCCAAGCTTCTGGGACCATTGCTTCGTCGCCCCAAGCCAGCCAACTGCACAAATTGGCGCGCCATCTCGAGGACGTCGGTGGCGTAGAGGCCAACCGGCATGAGCAAGCCGTCACTGCCCCATGGAAGCGCCCACCCGGACCATGACATGTCCTGCAGGATTTGGAAAACTAGACAACGTTCGAACAAACTATAATTTAGTTAAAACATATGACTACGTTACGTGACCAAGAACTTCCATAACAGCTAGGACAGCTATAGGACAGCTCGCACTTCCATGTCTTTAGACTCTCCCAGTCCTTGGTTGGCACTGACAATTTATAGCCTCGGGCTGCCCCATTCACCACATATGGGAAAAGCAGCACATTGCAGATAATGTCGCCGTCATGCTCCTGCACTTCGGCGAACTGCTCCAGGTGCTCCCGGACGATGGTCGACAACTCAGCCAAAGGAAGCTTGGAAAAGAAACAATGGCAGTTTCACGTTTAAGCCCTCTAAGCTCTATCCAAACACGATAAGGCATGACTCAAGCCAGCATGACACATCATCAATAAAATCAAAACCATTCGGAATGAATGTTGATCAAAGTCACGACCATGAACCTCTGGGGGACGCCTCCCCCGGTTGGGATCTGTGCGAGCAAATCCCGGGCAGTTTCCACGATGTGCCGCTCGGTGGCTGGCAGCGTAAAGCCTGAAGCAAAGCGGGTAGAACGCTTTGGAAAATAAAATCGCAAATTGCAAACTTCACCCTGTCCAACAGTTTTATTTTGGCAAGAAAAACATGCTTTTAGACACCCCAGTACCTGCGCAAATGGCTTCGACGTTCTCAGCGTTCTTGACCCCATTCTCGTAGAAGCTGTTCAGCAAAGTGTTGAAGCCGAAGAGAGACCAGGTGAAGTCACTCTGGGTATCGTACTTCTCACGGAAGATGCTCGGGGCCTGCGGCAACGCAATTGCGTGCCGCTGCACCTCTTTCTGCTCGAGCAACATACCTTCCATGCGCAGGTGGAAAGGCGTACTGCCCACTGCAGCCATGACCCCTTCCGCGATCTCCTGCCGCATAGATCGGGCCACGACATTCTCGCCAGCAGGCACCAGCGCGCCTTGAGCTTGGACGGCTGGGACGGTTGGATCGGCTGGGGCAGCTTGAATGGCTTGATCATCTCCAGCACCTCCGTCATCCCGAGCAGGCTCTGCAGGCTCTTCGTCCTTGCCATCCTCAATCAAAGGCGCGTCGCCTTGAATCACCGCTGCATCTGCTGCCTCCATCGCTTCCACTGCCTCAGCAATTGCAGCAGCAACGTTGGCCATGCGACAGCGCTTGGACAGCTGGAGCAGCTTGAACAGCTGCGGGAACGGCCTTGCATGTTGATGAATGCCGCATGACATGAATGAAGCTCCCCAATCATGACAATGACCAACTCTTTTAAAAACCTGCAGCTCGGCAACCACATTTCTCATAAAATCCATTACTATGCAACTCAAAGCAAATCAACAACGACGACAATATGATCAATATTTAAAACTTCGAACTGGGGACCAATCGCTCGAGGTAAGACACCCACCAGCCCATGCAAGCCTTCTCGACTGCAAGGCAGCAAATGGAGGGGCAAGAGAAATGGCCTCAGCAAGGACAGCTTCGGGGCAATAAAATGAACAGAAAGCATAGCAAACCAACCAGTATCTTATTTATAACTAATGAATAATTAACTAATCAATGTTACGTAACTCACCTTTAAATGTCTAACCGTTACCCTTGAATGCACACTGGAAGCCAAATCCAGCACCCAAAGGTCTTGAGGCCGCGACCAAGGGTCAAGATGATTAGAGCGATGAAGATGGAGAGCTTTTGGCAGCGGGGACAGCGGGGACAGCGAGCGATAAAGATGGAGGACAGCTTCAGATATATTGGATACATACTTCAGAATCTGCTGATTTAAGATATCTTCTGATATATTGGATACGCACTTCAGAATCAGGTATATAATGTGGTGGAAGCCTGCCAAAAAATAAAAATAAAAAATATCCTAAATGCCGACGTAGCCTGGATCATCCCAAAGAACGACGTATCCGCAGTCAAATCTCTCCTTCACAAGTAATTCGGGTCTCGTGATTGCACCACTTTCATCCAGTTTCTGCATTACTCAAACCTTTTGGCACCCAAAGAGCGGTCCTGCACCACCGCAGTGTACCAAGTCTGATCCTCATCGCACATCGCTTCCACCAAATCTCCAGGCTTGTAGTCATCTACAACCTCCACCATCCTCAGATGCTGTAAACATATGTAAACCGTCTCCGCTGACGCTGAGACCAAGATTTGAACCATCTGACAACCTGTGTCTTAAAATGCTTTAAACTTTCAACGCATGAGTCGATAGAGAAAGTTGTAATTCGTTTGCTTAAGTCCTTTTTACCATTCATATATTCTCCTTCTGTCTATCTATTGATCATTCATGATCATTCATTGTTCATGCTTGAGCATGCCTTGTCATCTCGGTGCGTACACAGTAGACCTCATGACGGATTCCTCTGCACTTCTGCAAGCTTCGAGCTGCAGCCTGGGGTCCGAAGATGTTCTGGGAGGCACACCGCAAGTTCAGGTCCTCCATCAGGGTCGTCCCAGAGCACGACAAAACTTCCACCTTTGTCCTGGCCACAAACATCCAAACTCGAAACAGTTCGGCGAACAGCAGAACAGGATCAAGACAGGATCAAAACAGGATAAACAGGGTCCTGCACAACAGTCGCGTTGTACCACTCGTAATCTTCTTCGAAGAGTGCTACCACCAGGTCTCCTGAAGCAAGACAAGGCGCAAAGATGGCAAAGGACATGGAAGAATTGTGGGAACTCAGCATTTCCAGGAACATTCCAGAAAGATTCCGGAAGACAGCTGGTATCAGCTGACTGGCCGCGCCTGGCTTGTACGACAGGCGAAGCACTCTCAGATCTTCCAAGTCGCAAATTGACGACACAGGCCATCCATCAGGATCATCCCAACGGATTTGGACAGTGCCGTTCTGGAAGTCCTCCGAGCATCTCCCAGCTCTGCAAGGTATCTGATGACTTTGTCAATCTACGTCTCTTCATGTCTCTTCTACAAGCCAAATTTCAGTCCTTCTCCACAGTTGCAGTGTACCAATTCAGATCCTCTTCCCAAAGTGCCTCAACTCGTTTTCCCCTTTCGATACAGATTGAAGCTGTGAACCAGCGCCGCACATCTCGCATCAATCTCTTCCTTGGCTTGCAAAATTGCCACAGAAGAGCTCCAAAGCATTGTGAAATCACTCCAGTCTCAACCACGCTGACATACAAAGGAAGCGGCAAAGGATGAAAGGCAGGAGAAGAAAATATGAAAAGTCTAGAGGTGCTACAGACATAGATGATCATAGATAGAGACCAAGGGCGATAGCTTGGCGTGATTATGCACTTCGATGCACCAAGCATAGAGATTTTGCAGTGTCACAGCTAAAGAAACTACATTGTGAGAGCCACGGCCAGGTGTTTGCATCTTACAAGGCTTCCACTGCAGTGACGCTTCACCATTCTTCACCCATGGCCAAGATTCTTTGAGGATCTCGTGAGTCGTGTGAATTGCAAGCTGCTTAAGCTTGGCATCAAAAGGAACGACAAAAGCGTTGTGAGAGCTGTGAGAGGCAAGAAGGTCAACCCCCGCCGAGAAGGGAGCCATTTGCGTCTCATGTCGCTCCGTGATCTCCATGATGCCGCGGCAAAGTGCCACCAAGGGGCCAAAGATAACTCACAACCAGTGTCAACTACTGACAATTAACATCAATTAACTGCCTGCTGTTTTTCCCTAATCAATTCAACCATTCTGTAGATATCTTCTGTAGTCAGCAAAGACTCAAATGCGCGAGGCTGCATGGTGCATCCAAATACCTTCACATTCCCACACCAGTGGTCTGCTCTCAGATTGGAGTACATTAAATGTCATTACAGACTCTATCTGTCGATCAAGAGCAGAAAGGCGCTTCTGGTCGTCATACATTCAAAATGCGCACAACATCGCACAACATCAATCTGTCTGTCATGGGTTTGAAGTTTCAAGAGCCTTGCAAGTCATGCATCGCAAATTCATTTACTACGTATAAGCATACAACTATACAACAAATACAGTACTTCAGATGCAACACCTATAGCATTTATACATGATGTGCATGACGTCATCTGTTGCAAGTCAATGACGTGCCTTTGGCACAGCACCCAAATCTTCCGAATCTTCGGAATCTTCCATGTCTTCGAAGCCAACAAGGAAGACTTTCTCAACGCGGACGCAGAACCACCTGCAAAACCCAAACGTTGCGTCCTTTAGCGCCAAAACATGTTGCGTGAATTTGTGCGATTTCTATTGATGTTTGTCCTTCCGTGACAAGAGAGTATTTGTTTCAAGGGTTGCCAAGTTCGGGCGTGCTTCTCCATCGTTATCGGAGTGTACCTAAGAACAGAAGCGGCTTCTTTAACAGTGACCGCAATAAAATATGACTGGATCAACGGCATCACTTATCCGCCGTGTCTTGTTCCAGTTGAAACACGAACTGGGCCCCCCAATGAAAACGAAATACAGTCTGAGCAATCCACGCAAAGTCTTCCTCGCGGTACAGCTGCTGGTCCCACTGCAAACAGAAGACGAGCGGAAAGCATCAACTGAATCCCTGCTCAAACAAATGACATAAAGCCAGAATGAAAATGAATGAAACGACTAAAGATGACTAAAGAAAACACATGGACGGACTATATTGAACCATTAACAACTCACTGAGGTCGCATGGGTCGCACACCAAAGTTACAGAGTTGTTTGAGAAGTTTCAGGTCTCACATCCAAACTTGGCGCACCCCTCCCAGAGTCAAGCTGCCAGTGCCCCGGTTCAAGCCACTCCATGGACAGCACCTTGTGAACTGCAGCAGGGATTCTGTCTAACTTGGAGGAAACACGGACATCTCGCTTTGTAGGGTAAGCTGTAGGCTGCATGGCAAAGACGTTGCGGATTTGAGCTGTGGCCTTTCAGTTCTTTTGTGACCATGGAAACTGAAACTGTGTGCTTACAGAACATTCCTCCACAGTCCAGGACCCATGCGACCACAGAATCCCACAAGGACTTCGAGAGGCCTGCCATCAGCGAATAATATGCCGACCTGTTGCAATCAACTTAGCAACTCCCTTAAGGATGATTCCGATATGCCCACAAATGAATACAAATGACACATGATGAAACGTGAAAATCCTGAAACGCAGCACTTGCTGGGTTTGTTTTGTAAAGAGAGCCGTTTCTCCAACTTTTCATCGTGCTGCGCTGGTCCCCATCCCACATCATCCCACCTTGAGGCAAAAGTGCTGGATAGGCCATTCCAATGATGCCGCGGGAAACAAACCCGCCCCTGCCACGACTGCCACGACGACGGTCTATCAATGTCTATCATCCATGCCACACTCTGCTTTGATGCAGTATCTCCTGCTCAATATTGGCCCACTGGGTTCAATCAAGCATTTCTTTAAAAGCTGTTGGTCGACTGTGACTTAAAGATACTTAAAGATACTTAAAGTATATAACTGCAATTTGCCAGTGTGACGGGATTGAGGTACACTCCGTGAGGAAATTGTTCTGCACCTTCACCGCTCCAATCAACGTCACAGGATTCCAGACTTCAGGTGGTATCTTCAGGCCACATTCTGGGGCCCCAAGCATAGATTCCAGCAAAGCTAATGTGTCCAGCCTCACAGGGATGGAAATAGAACCTGAACCAGACTCTAGCAGCAATAAAACCAACAAGGATCAATAAGGATCAATAAGGCTAGAACTGGAAGGCCTGCCATTTCGACCTGTACGCAGCGTTTCTGCGAGTCTCTTTGGTCTTGTATCGTTTCTTCACTGTGTTTTCAACCCTGGACATCCCTGGACCGGCTCACAAGGCCTCTGGTCCATAACAAACGCGGCCTGTCCTTGGAACCCGCAGTTCGCTTCAGGATCGCGTGATGATATGAGTCATTATATGTCATTATGAGTCCACAGGCGTTGAGCGCAATACCAATTCGCACTACCATAGCGAGCTTCGATTGGTCTGCCTGGGCACACGAGTCCGGCGAGTGCACACAGATTGAGAAGCTCGTAGCGCTCCTTCGCAATCCCCAGTGTAGAACTCACATCCAGCCACAGGGCGAGCTGGAATTGCGAAGGTCCTCAGACCAGACATGTGCAGAGTGCAGCAATGTACAACAATTAAAAACAGGTATCAATATGTATCAATATGTATCGTTCATCGTCGAAGGAAGTTTAGAAGTCAAACTTCCGACAATATGAATATGGACAGATGAAAAGCAGAGTAGGGCAGAGGCAGAGAGAAGAGAAAGATTAGAAGAGAGAAGAGTAGAAGAGAAAGAGTCAGAAGAAAGAAGACGCAGATGCGCGAAAAGGTAGGAAAGTCGCGAAACACTGTGTTTTTCCAATGATTTGTGGCTCCGGAGGGTCGAAAAGTAGGCTCGCTAAAGCGGCGGGTGCGGAGCCAGCTGGCTGGCACGCCGTTAGATGAAAAATTGCACGCCGTTGCACATTTCCAAGTCAAAATGTACAAAACACCTGTGTCGGACCACTTTTGGAAGTTGAGATGTCGAAAAAGTGCACGCCGTTGTGGCGCGAAGCACATTTCGAAGTCAAAATGTACAAAACACACCAGGTCCGGACCACTTTTGGAAGTTGAGATGTCGAAAAAGTGCACGCCGTTGTGGCGCGAAGCACATTTCGAAGTCAAAATGTTAAAAACACTAGGGGTCGGACCACTTTTGGAGGTTCAGATGTCGCTTCGCTTCGCTTCGGTTCACTACACTACACTATACACTCCACTACACTACAGTACATTACACTACACTACACTCCACAACACTACAACTACAACTACACTCCACTACACTCCACTACACTCCACTACACTCCACTACACTCCACTACACTCCACTACACTACCATTACACTACATTACACTTACACTACACTTACAACTGATTACACTACACTACACTCCACTACACTACAACTACAACTACAACTACACAACTACACTCCACTACATTCCACTACACCCCACTACACTACACTACATTACACTACACTACACTCCACTACACTACACTACATTGCACTACACTACACTACACTCCACTACACTACAACTACAACTACAACTACAACTACACAACTACACTCAACTACATTCCACTACACTCCACTACACTACACTACATTACACTACACTACACTCCACTACACTACACTACATTGCACTACACTACACTACACTCCCCTACACTACAACTACAACTACGACTACACAACTACACTCCACTACACTAAATTACACTACACTAGACAACATTACACTACACTACACTACATTCCACTACCTTCCACTACACTTTACACTGCACTACATTACACTACACTACATTACACTGCATAACGCTGCACCACTGATAGACAGGTAGACATATAGACAGAAAGATAGATAGACAGATAGACAGGTAGACAGCTAGACAGATAGACAGATGAAAGAGAGAGAGAGAGAGATAGATAGATAGATAGATAGACAGGTAGATAGATAGATGGATAGGTAATTAGATGAAAGAGAGAGAGAGAGATAGATCGATAGATAAATAGATACATAGAAAATAGATAGGTAGGTAATGGTAGGTAGGTAGATAGTCAGAGAAAGAGAGAGAAAGAGTGAGAGAGATCAAGCACCTTTCAGTCCATCAGCGGCTTCGCTCTGCCATCCCTGATTCACAACAACCAACCTCTCCTATAGGTTTCTTATTTTTGAAACTTCCGCCACCGCCTTGCGCGGTACTACTGGTATACAACCACTATTAAATACTATTAATCTCTGAGACTGATCATTCGATTCTAAGCACTAAACATCATTTATCAGCAGCTTCCCACTGGGGC
Source organism: Cladocopium goreaui (assembly GCA_947184155.2). Taxonomy (NCBI): domain Eukaryota; class Dinophyceae; order Suessiales; family Symbiodiniaceae; genus Cladocopium; species Cladocopium goreaui. The sequence continues at coordinate 217,926 of CAMXCT020000365.1, read as the reverse complement.
ACTGGCGAAGAGCCAGTGTCAACAATCACAGGGAAACTCTCACTGCCCACCATCACCTCATGCAGAAAAGCTGTTGCCCATGTGACATGCTGTGCAGAAGCTTGTTGAGCTCGATGTTTTGCACACCTCAACTGCAAAGTCGGACCAGGCAGAACCGGTGAGGCCACCTGTTTTCCGACAAAGCGAGCATCTGGAGCTGGTCTACTATGTCTATACTATTTATATGTAATTATGTATGTGTATATATATATGTGTATATATATATATTTACATCCATATATCATATATATATGTATATATATTCATGCTGTTCAAGCTCAGTAGTCTGACACTCCGCCATTGTGTATGTGTGTGTGTGGGTGGGTAGGAAGGGGCCCTCTTGTATGTCTACTTCAAATTGGACTTGCTTCCACACCAGATCTTAGCGTACGCGATGGTCAGCGTCGATTCAAATAAAGCCAGCAAGACTAGTTGCAGCACGTGGCTCACGACGAGACTGTAGTCGAGGAAGCTTCTTGAGGTCTGGAAACAACGCAGTTTTACGCAACACGATGCATCTCAACCTGACTCGATTCAACTCGGCTGGGGCCAAAGCCGAGCTTAGTGGGCCAAGAGTCTCTGTGGTCCTGTCAAAACGAGTCAAAACATTTCCAATGGCTGGTTTCAATTTGATGCATCAAACAAGCATTCGAAGGAGCTTTCAATGGCTTTCAAAGAGTCCTCCGAATTTTGGACCTTGCGCGCAGATCTTTGAAGTGCAACAAGCGCCTTGCAAAGCGGAAACGATGAAGAAGAACTAGTGCGGGCAACTCATCACAGATGCATGGCATCGCAAGACTTGCAAGGATGTCAAAATATCCATCTGAGAGCAAGTCAGGCTCGAAGTCGCATGACCTTAAGCGTAATGTCTTTGTCAAAAACATTGAAGCATTGAAAGCACCATCAGATATTGACTCTAGATGAGGGGACAGTGTGAAGATTATAAAGCCGGGCAGGCGCATCGGTTCTGCTTTGCGGAGTCCGCTCACCTTGGTTGTTCTGTTCCTTTTCTTTTCTGCGTTTTCAGGTCTCTGGCCCATGGCATACATCATCCCCAGCTGCCCTTGACCTTGGCCGTGTGCCATTACTTTCATGCCTAAATTTGGCACGAAAATCAAAAGGCTTTCCACTGCAAAGCTTAGCTATTCACCACAATCTGATCAGGAGTACCACATGTCTGATCAGGAGGCCTTCCAAGCATTGACAAGGTCCGCAGCAAGTCTGGCTGGCAATGAGTCACTACAGTAGCTGCAGTTGCAGCATGCAAATTTCTTACCAATTACAGTACTGTACACGATATTTTACCAATTGCATGATATTTTTCATATTTTTCATACGCCATATGCCAGGGTCCTCTTCACATCTGCCCAGAGGCGAGAGTTCTCTTGCTCTCTCCGCCGCACACACAGCAAACGTACGGAGAGACTGTACCAATGACCCAACTGGTTCTTTAAATGTGCCGGGCTTGCTCATGTGCAAAGAAAGTCTGCAGTTTGAAAACATGTCCAAAAACTCTAAAAACAAAAAACTCATTGGCGCTTGCGTTTGCAATTTCTGGATGCGTTGTTTGAGCAAAGCCTGATGGCCTTTTGAATTTGTTTCAGCGATCCTTCAGTGTGCTTGCAGCACCCCCATCCACAATCTCCAGCGTCCGTCCTTGGCACAGCAGAGCTACAAACAGGCTTCCGTGGCTTCCCGTTCGTTTGTTTCCCCATCTTCGACACCATGTCTATTCATTTATTTACCGGCTTCCAACAGGATTGTGAAGTTTGAGGTTATGAGTTATGAGTGAAACATAGTAAGACTATAGACTATCTTGCATTGTCGATGTTTTCATCTTTTTGGAAGCTACAGTCGAGGTTCTCGCAATGAGGGCAATGAGGGATGCCACCTGGTTCTGTATCTTCAAAGTTTGCAACACCATGACTGCCAAGGTCTTCCATCTTGCCACGAACAGCCCCGGGCATGGTGGAAATGGCAGAGACGAACTTCAAGAGTTTCAACCTTCCTGGGCGAACCTCTGACGGAAACAACTTGGGATGCCTGAGCTTTCTCTTTATGTCCCTATTAAGGAGAGAAAGCTCTGTGTGCGTAGGCTTTTTGAATGACTTGTCCAAAGCATCCATTGCCCAAATCATCACAACCCAATCTTCGATGGCCGCCTGCGGCTCCCTTCTGGAAGGGGTTGCAAGTTCACAGCTCTTTGAAAGGGAAAAGCGAGTTCGAAAGACGAAGGATAGCTTGTCGTTCAAGGTATGCACACTTAGAGTGGTGGCAATTGCTCTCTGCAGGTCCAGAGCTCGATGCCTCACAAAGTCGTAACAAGTCTTGCGACACATCTTGCGATGAGCCGATCGTGCTCGATACTGATCGTACGTTTGGGCCCGACACAGAGATCGCATGATGATCAGCGTGCCCAGAGCTGCAACTGCCATAGGCAAGTCTCGGCAGGATAGAGCTTGAACGTACAAGCCTTCATGCAAATGGACCTTGGCACAAAATATAAAGCCAGAATCAAACTTTATTGGTTAAATAGAATCATCTGCATATATGTGTCGTGTACATGTATACATACGTATGTATACTCATTTATATAGAATACCTTCTGCATCCCACATATACAGCACAGTAGTGACATGAATGTGACATGCTCACAGATGGTGAATGAATGAAAGTCACCGTATTCGCCATGCTCTGTGCTGAGTTCATGACACATGGCCTGAAGCTTTCAGAGCCGACTCTCACTTGGGAACAAAGACTTCGCTCCGAAAGCGTCCCGCGACGTGGCAAACGTGGCAAGCGCGAAGCGTCTTTCTTTTCCTCTGTCGCATCGCTGGACTTCCTCCGGAGCACGAAACAATCTGACAAGATGTGACAAGATGTGACAAGGTTCACAATTGAAAGTTGCTCACGACGCTTCAGAGTTCTCTTGCCACTGGTCCAACTTGACTTTCCAACCAAACTGAAGTAATTGTCAAAGAAGTCTTGTCTACGTTGGAGGGGGCAGCAGAACTGCTTGAAGGTCTTGCAGACAACTTAAAAAATGAAACAATGGAACTGTATGTTTCAAATCAGTGCAACAAGAAGTGCATTTGGGTTGTTACATTGACAAAACAAAGCCAGGCACTAGGGTCACCACCGCAAGAACAAGGCAGGCTAAACAGGGGTTGATGAGAAACGCAGTAATTATCTATCAATCTCAAAGCAGTCTGAAGAGTTCTAAAGCTGCTAACGAACCAAATGCTGCATACGATACTAGTCTGTGAAAGACTGTTCAAGTTTGGACATGTGGTGAATTGGCAGTAACTTGCAAAAGCTATGGAGGCCGACCAGCAAGATGGAGGCAGATTGCAACAGAAGTTAAATTGTTGTGAAATGGTTGTGAAATGGTTGTCCACCTGGCCTCAGCATCGATCTCTCCAGCCGGTGCCGTTCTTGCAGCGGAAGGCGCTGGATCGCCTCTCTTCGGCGCAGTGGGCTCAGGCGTCTGAGCAATGCTTGGAGATCCGTCACGCCTCAGCTTCCGATTTGAAATGCTGAGGCTGCACGGACCTAGACGGCCACGGACGGCCGTAGACTACATGCAGACGCCAGAATGATATGAGGTCAAAATGTTGAAGGTGGATTCCTAGAGTATGACACCAAATGCTGTCCCGTTGCCAATGTCGAGGTCTTGAAAATCTTGAAAGATCTGTCTTGTGTCCAACATTGTCCAACATTGTAAACTTACATCCATCCTCGATGAATTGCTTGGTGTCTCACTGATAAGGTGAGGCCTATGACCTCTGGGTCCTTAGCAGTCCCTGTGCGTTCTTTGATAATCTCTTGTAATTTAAAGGGTCTTGGATGGATTGCATATGATTCATATGATTGCATCATACCTAACATTGCTCAACTACTGATACTACTGAATGCGGAAGCTTTCCCTGTCTAAGTCCATGTTTTTGGCTTGGAAAGTATACACTTTCTTGGGATTTCTTGGGACTTGGGACTGGTTGGGTGCTCTCCAACACAATGGCATTTTCTAGTCACGATAGTCAGTATTCTACAAGGATGTGCATTTTGATGCTTCCTTTGCTCTAGTTATGTCTAGTTACAATCCAGCTTTGTTTCCACGACCTTTTTGACACACCCTTGCCGAATAAGCAACTGCTCACCCTGAGGCAATGACTGGATTCTGCATCTGGCAGCCACTGAAGCTTACCAGCCGTGGCAAAACCATTGCACAGCGAGCTGAAAGTATTCAGGATCATGTTGAACCTCGGCACCAATCTCATTGGTTTGAGAGAAATTGTCTGGAAACCAGGTAGTTACTGTACTAGATGTTGCTACTGTAGATGTTACTAGTCTGTAGATGTTTGATAGGGTTTCCTGAAAATGTTCCCTGCATCTACTTCGTGTTTCTGAGTCCTTCCTCTTAACTGCCTTTGAAGGATGAGCTGCCTGAAACGTGCTGAGTTCTAGGACTATACGGATGACATCGGATACATATGGAATCATATGGATACATCCCATCATCGAATTATCATCGATATCCTTAAGCTCAGCAGCTCTTGCAGCGTTCCACCAGCAGTGGGATGAGTGGCACAGGCCTGCTGCTGAAAGAGATCTTTGCACCTTGGGCGAGTGTCCAGCCGCATGGATAGCGTGCACCACATTGCACTGTGTAAACCACGCCGCTGGCCAAGATCGTCCAAGATGGTCCAAGATGGTCCAAGATGGTCAAGCCATGTCAAGCCAAGTTAAGTCACTCATCCAAAGACGTTGCTGTCAGAAGCAGGGCCGCTCCAGCCTGTATCCGAAAAGCTGTCAGAAGTCGAAAGTGTTGAAACCAGTCGTGACCAGTAGAGACGGACATGGAAAGCGCACGAAAGCGCCATGGACAGCACCTCCTTATCCATGGGAATGGAAGAAGTTGATTTCTTTTGTGTAGTATGACCTCAGAACATCTCACGACCACACATGCCAGGGACAACCATTGTGGGAATCCACAGAAGCGGTCTGGTGCTGGGATACAAGAAAGCCTTAAACTGCCTGTGCATCCGGGAGGCTTGAATCCTTCTTCAACATGAAGATATCTCTTTCTGGTCAGCTTCACCACCATCGCCAAACAAGCCACGCGTGCCAAACCTATGATACCACAGACAAAGGTAGCTAGAGCTTCACTTTTAGCAGTGGCCCATCAATGGCCCATCAATGCAAGATGGAACCTGCTTCCCGGCTCATAGATATTGGCAAGTTACACCCCATGCAATGGCAGACCGAGGAAGAAGCCTTGGCATTTGCTGTGTACGCTCGAACTTTCAAGGAGCAATCGAACTGAACATAGTATTCACTCACATCATCTCACATCCAAGTAATTTCCAACTGCCCACAGGATCTCACAAGATTGTCTTGTGCATCTGGGTAACATGGTCGAGACGGTGGCAGCAGACATGAGTTTGGAGACGTTGGTACCAAGCGTCATGGCCTCATGCCAACATGGAGAAAACACTGCCATTTAAAATCCTTTAAACTAAACTTTAAACGTGTTTGAAATGTGTGAAACAAAAGTGGCAGCTGCAGGCAAGTAGCGACAATCGGATTTGCTGCCGTGGCAGCCAAGGAAATGTTTTTGAGAGCTTAGGCTGCGAAAAAGGTCATCGACGCGCAGAGATGCTTTTGAAAGATCAGGGAGGCAATGCCCACGTTTCCTGCTATCCTGATTTGGATTCATTTGGCACAACAGCATCAGAAAACACCAACTTTTGCATGAATTGGCTTCGGAAATAGTGTTGCTGGGTTCCACCAAAACCCCAGAGCCTCTTATGGACATGTGGTGAGCCTTAGAGCAAAAATCAGGGAGCAAAGAATTTGAGTGCAGTCACGGGTAAAGGTTGCTTGCTCAAAAGTCTGTTTGTGCCCCAATGACGACCAAAAAGAACGTTGCAACCGGCTCCGAGCTGCGCACGGTTCAGCTCCCTCATACAGGCAACGAAGAGACGCTTTGTTCTCTGCTTGAGTGCGCAAAAGTTGAAGATGTTGTTTCATGTAGTTTTAGCAGTGTGATGCTGCGTGAGGCTTGGCAATTCAACATACTTGATCAACAAAGGGCTGGGTTACACTACGTTTCAAAATATTCAGGGCTTCGGGTAAAACAAGCTCAGAGTTGAGTACTGCATTTCCGCCAGACGACCAGATTGTCTGAAGCTGCGAGCCGAGAAAACCACAGAACACACAGTGGGTTTCGGTTGTAGTCAGAGGGCGGAAGTGGACGTCAAGTATCAAACTACCTTAACTACTTCGAGAATATTCAGGGTAGGTAAAACTGGCACCGGCCACACTACAAAGAAACTGTTTGTCTCATGTGATTTCGGACTTTGCCCTGCGCTCAGTTTTGCTGCGTGGGCCGTATCGCTTGTTAGCCAGTTGAGAAGCAAATGTCTCAGGAGTTTCTTCTGTTGCAACATCCAAAGCATCAATACATTGTTAAACTGCTGGCTTTCGTCAAAAAGCGCTGCTCGACCTGATCGCCATACAGTCTTTTTCAGCTCCTATTAGTGCTTCTCAACAAAAGCTGGATGGTTTCACCATTGCTATGGACTTTGTAAACTTTGTACAGGGATGTACAGGGCGCAGGGCGGATAAGGCAAGAAAAGATCGTGAAAGATCTGCCGACGGCTGAGGCCTCACTTGCCCATCCTGCAATCTGAGGATTTGGGCGATCCGTCGCTCGCTAGATTCGATGCTATTTAGATCGTCACATTGGGAGCTCAAGCACAGGCTAGATGCGTGTGCAATCTTGGCAAGGCTGATCCAATCATATCTTGCCATGCCTACGTATTCAAGACATTCTGCTGTTTTAGAGATTGCCCGCTTCCACAAAGCTTATAGTGTCACACGGGAAAGTAGCAAAAGCCTGACCTTTCTTTGTCCAAAGAAAAAATCCAGTTGTCTGCCTGACCACCCTCGCGATATTGGTTATTCGATCTCGCATTGCCTGCAGCTCTGGGTACTGCTTAATGCATCAATGAATGGGCATCTGTCGATTGGCACTTTTTCGATTGCGATATTTTTTGAGTGTGTCAGCATGTGTCAGCTTCACTGCATGGAGTCCCTGCCTGATCAATTGGAGGCCCTTTCCCACGCTCATGCATCTCAAGATGCCTCGGCTTCAAATGATTTCAAGACTTTTGTTTGGTCAACCTACTAAACAAACCTTGGTGACCTTGGCTCCGGTTGAAGCATTCAAGGCATTCTGATCATGCATACAGTGCATACTGCATTCTTTGAAAGAACGGAAGCAAGGTGCATTCTTCCCCTAAGTCCTTGCAGGCAAGTCTCTTGATGATTTGATGAGATCTGTACCATCCAATACCACTGTTTCCTTACTGGCCAGGCACAGACTGTCATTCAATAAGTGGAGGTTGCCCCTATTCCCCGCCGTTAACAACATCCAGAAGAGCATTTGTGGAATTCAAGAAAGAACTATATACATGGTTTCTCGCTGCGAATATACAATTACAGATATTACAGATGTTTATTTCATGTTCTTTCGATGCTGTGGCTTAGAATGTTGTATCACCCAAATGTTCCCGGCATTGTAATCCATGCAACTCTGCTTTGCCAAGCATTCTGCCTCTGCCATATGAAATGGCCGCATACCGCTGAAGCAAGGCAAGCCAAATGATCCTAATGAAGATAATGAAGCACTCAATGAAAGGATTGCACACATAGTCGACATGTAGTGGCACTGCATCCGAGAAGGTCCATGTCTGCTACGCATTCTGTGCCTTCAACAACAAAGCGGTTCTTCGCATGGTCCGAAGTCATCGTTGTTCTTATACAGTTGCTGATGATGGCCGCACAAATGATACGGATGGTTCCTTGTAGCGCGGTCTCTTTCGTTTCCATGATTCCAGGAAAACAGATATATAAACTAAGCATCATGCATGTGTGTGTGTGCGCTTCCAAGAGATACTTGACATGGTGTGTAGTCGTATGCAGACGAACCTCCTACGGAACCGTGTCCTTGCAGAGCCTGTTTTCGGGAAGGGCAGATTTGGGATTCACCAGAGTTGCGTTTTCCCTTTTTCTGTGGAACCGTGATTTTCTGTGGTTTTCTTATCTCGTCTTTTGCAACCTATCAAATCAGTCTCTCGGAACTGTGGTGGGAATCTTGTTAGAACTCTTCAATGAAGAGCACCATTTTTTTTGTCTGGGCGGATGGAGAACCTCAAGAACTAGTCAGGTCTATTGGTTCTATACTATAGACATCTACAGACTATGCAAGTCTCCCACCGCTAACAGGAAAAGTTGGGAAATCATCGAACCTCTTTCGAAGACGCTCTGGAAACCCCAGAGGGCCAATGGCTCTGAAAATCCCCAGTGTCTTATCAGCGCCAATCTGGCAAGTGGCGCTTCAACTCCATGCGCAGGGATTTTTTGGGATCAAGGATCATACCTTTTTCCTGACGAGAGTCGAGAGGAATACAAATGTGGCTCCCAATGGCTTGATGCGCGAAAATTGCCAGAAACAATGCACAAATTGCACTACCAGACCTCGAAAGAAACACAATGTGTATAGACTGTATAGATATATGATGATATATATGATTATATAATATTATATATGTGGGGGTTGTCCAAAATACCTTTTCCCGGACAGCCCTCAATCGCTCAGCCAATCGCGTAGCAACCGCGGTACCACAGTGAGCAATCGCGGAGGGTTTGTTCTTCGTTGATCAGATCATATACATAAAATATAAGTTATGTACTATATAAT
>CAMXCT020000365.1:126737-208572 GCA_947184155.2 Cladocopium goreaui | reverse complement strand
ATATATATATATTATATATAATATAATCTATAATATAGATGTAATTAGGAACGGTTTGGGGATGCCACTTCGAGAGCGCAGATGCCACAATGAGGTTTCCCCAAACGCTCCAGTAGGCCCATGGAAATTTATCCCTTTGCAGCTTTCAGTGTCATTGAATTTGCCATCCTGAATCTTGTAAAAAGATCTAAAAGTCACAGATTGAGGTTGAGAGCTGTTCGGGTCATTGGATCATCGGACTTTATAAAGGCTGTACGGTTTCGGATTGTGAGAGGCCACCACAGGGTGTCCTCTGGTGTCCTTGCGAAATGAAAATTTCATCTGCAGCTACCTCGGGCAGCAGTTCTGGCTTCAAAAATGCTTCCCTCACTGCAACGAGCTTCTGAAGTTCATGTCAGACCACAAGGTGCTCCTCAGCGTTGATGACACAAACAAATAAAGTATGCTTCCTTCTACTCAGATCAGCCAAGGTATCCAAAGGTTGGAATCAAGGGTTTTTCGTACTCGTTCTAAGACAAAGAAGATGGTCACACATCCTTCTACAAGGTCGATCGATGTCCCTTTAACACAAAGCAAACGATTGCCCATGATATTGGCTGGCGCACTGATGAGCTTGGTCCTGTGTACGGACGTTTTTCTTGTGGAATCTTTAATAATCCCTAGTAATCGATGGCTGTCAATGCCCTCCTGTCGGGGTGGGTTAGGGGTGGTGCTCCGTACTTTTCTGTTTCGGCGCTGCCCGGGGCAAACGCGAAATGCCCAAAAGTCGAAAAGTAGCAGTGGATTCTCAGGGGCAGAGCCCGAGAGCCCGAAAAGTAGAAAAGTCGAAAAGCGAAAAATCTGGCCACTTTCCTCGAAAAGTCGAAAAGTAGCCACTTTTCAAGACGAAAAGTCAAAAAATGAACATAATGAACCTGTTCTTGATTTTGAGACTATTCTCGATCATTGTCATGGGATTCTGGGGTGGTGCATCTCTAAACCAATTCAAGGGAACTAATCCTACGGCAAGACCCTATGGTTTGCCCGGAACTGGAAACGATGATGATGATGATGATGATCAGTATTATTATTGTTATTCTGGTGGTTATTATTATGATGATGATGATTATTATTTATTATTGCGGTATGGTTACTTGTTCCATGGGGTTGGGATATTTTACATCATATGGATGTAAACCCTAAATCGAACCCTAATTGCAGTATGCTTCATTCTTCCATGGGGGTGGGAGATATGATGTCATGTGCACCCCAAATGAACCCTAATAGCGGTACCGGTACAGTTTGGTCAACACATGTTCATCTGGTAAGAATTCATTGGTGTTTACATTATTCTGTTCGTGGGGCAAGCCACGGGGTCTGTGCGTAATCCTAGATGAGAAATAAAGGAAAACTAGAACGTACAAAGTTCAAACTCGGCCGCTAGGTAATTAAACAGTCCACGAATGCGAAAAACTTCCAAATCCAAAAGTCGAAAAACGACCCCGTGCGCGAAAAGTCGAAAAACACAAAAAGTAGAAAAGTCGAAATGGAAAAATCGAAAGCGGCCGCGTGCGCAAAAAGTTGAAAAACGCGAAAAGTAGAAAGTCGAGAAGGATAGTTGTTTTACGTGTTTTTGTTCTTTTTGCTTTTTCTCACTTTTCTCGTGTTTCTATGTTCTACTTTTTTTTACTTTTCTCACTTTTCTCATGTTTCTATCTTTTTGCGAAAAACGAAAGGAAAAAAACGCGAAAAGTAGACAAGCAAAAGTTTTTCTACTTTTGGACTTTTCTCGTTTTTCTCGTTGTTCATTTTTTTTCTCGACCAAAAATGTGCACGGACAAGAAGATGCCAAACGTCACCTCTAGCTGACTTAGTGATCTCGGATGTGCAAGTATTTGGACCCACAAACAAATGGATCAGTACGTAGATGGATCCAAGGGTGTATCCAGAAATGCCAACATGATCCTATAAATATGTGTGTTTGTTCCTGCAGATGGGCTGAAAGTAATTAGGTGGCTGGGAAGGTGCATGGATCGTATTGCTTGTAGCATTGCGTTCACCAATCCCTATTGAAGGGCCGACAGTATATGCACACTTTGAAAAGCAGTCTGCCAAACAACGACATAGAGCCTCACAGCGAAATTTCTCTGCGCCGTTCAGCCGATGCGGCACATGTCTTCCTGCGAAGCACAACAGAGTGCTCAAGATGCTCAAGCCAAAGTCAAAGCCTTGTGGACAATGCAACAGGTCAAAGATTTCACATGGCTAGTCAATATCAGTCACGAATTGTGCGGAAACTTGGAGAACTATGACATCTATGACTATAAGATTACTACAAGATACTACAAGGATCTATAGTCGGATCTTAGTCAGCTCGCTCCTCAGTCGAGGCGATGACCACAGCTCGTGCAGAAAAGAGCTGATGACCTGGCACTTCGACTTCGGACCCCAGGTGGATCAGGTGGAGCATCCAGGCCCTGTGGATTCTGTGGCTACGAGCGAAGCTCTTTCAACGACAAAGAAACGGCATCGCAAAGGAACATCACCCCGGGATAACTTATCAAGTTATCAAGCGCTTAAAATTGCTGACCGGCACCTAAGAACAAAATGCTTCTCGTATTCTGTTCTGAGGCGCATTGATCTGGATGCATCCTCTATTTTCATTTTTTTCCTCGTCCATGTGTTTATCTTCAACAAAATCTAAACTCTAAACTTTCAAAACATTTCAACACCGTCCAAAGAAAGGCCAAGGCACTGTTGGACGCGCACTCCGCAGGCGGTACAAAACTGCCGCACGCGCAGTGCCTGCTGAATTTCTGTAAAGCTTGCAGTCATTAAAAGTCTGACAGCTTGACGTACAGCTTTACGGTCTAATGCCGTTGAGGTGCATTGGGACCATTCTTCAACGTGTGGGAGCGTGCACTGGTGAGCTTAGGATCCTCCCATTTCAATCAACAATCCCACTGGCAACACTAGCAATGAACTGAACCTGGACAACGTGGGCTAACAAAGCCATGAAACATCGCGACAAACACAGGTCCTGGCCAGTGCTGACGTGATTGTAGCCATGCCTTGATTTCGGTTGCGCGAGATTTGAGTGTAAAGGCACGTGGTGACACCTCTGTCGTCAGACCCTGTCGCATCTGTCGCTCTCAACGACTGAGAACCGGGCCAACACGGCAGTGGCGACACTCCATCAGCAAAAGGTGTACTGTGAGTCACCTCAGTGTTGTGTTCTTCATTTCAGACACTTCTAAAACATGAGGCAAAGACTTCAACGCAAGCAAAAGTTTCAGGGCATTTGAAAATGAGGCAAGCGACCGGCATCGAAGTCCAAACACCTTCTGGAACGACACTAGGCCTGGATGCCCACAAAAAGAGACAACACACTGGCTGTCAGCAGTTGGCATCTGAGTATCTGAGTATATACATTGAAAGTCCAAGACTGGTTGAATTCACTTGGCTGCAGCCAAGAGTCTGCATGGCTTGCAATGTTGGCATAGGTTGCATCAGTTGTGCCTGTTGGGCCTGTTGGGTGTACCTTGGATCAAATACCAAATCTTCGAATCATGCCTTTACTAGCCTTTACTGTCTTGGATGAAGATGGTCAAGAGTTGATGACTGAAAGCAAGTTGATTTTGCCATATTTTGCCTATCTGGGGAAGGGGCAGCTCGCTTTGTAATGCGCTGACCTGATGATGCAACTCCTTCCACGCCAAAAGGAATATGTGGATCACAAGCACTTAAGAGATTTACACTAACAAGGGCTGCTAAAAGATTAAAATGCACATCGCCAAGGTGTCAAAGAATCTGGTAGTGGCTGAACTTAGCCGACTCTGGGTGTCCACAAAGCTAACCTTGCTCATCCTAGTTCATCCTAGTTCATCCTAGTTCATCCTAGCTCCTGGACGAGGTCAAATAATCCTTCTGGCGAAGACATGGGCTCTGCCTGGCCAGTGGTACTGTGTGATTCAAGAACTCACGTACGAGTTCATGCCTCCTCTCCGGTAACACACATGCTAGATGTTACTATTTCACATACAGTGCATCACTGGGCAACGAATGCTTCTGTACAAGTCAAACAGCCATTGCCGTCACTAAGAGCCTTTGAAGGAATGTTCACATCTGCACCTCTCTCAATCTCCAGACCTGGCACGTCCGGAAGCCTCTGACAAGCTTATGATACGATCTGATACGAGCATAACAACCGCTACTCATCTTGATGCCTTCATCCTTCTAGATCCTTGCACTCTACCACAGTTCAATGACATTTCGCCTTCATACTCCAATAATATCTGGAAATGGCTGCCGTTCTCTGCTTCAAGACTGGCAACTGCACTGCAAGCTGATGCAAGACAATATGCCTGGTGGAGGGGGAATTGAAGGAGTACTTAGCATTCCAGCTCTCATGGGTTCCATGGCCTACAGCAAAGCAACGTCAGGCTCAGCTGAAGCCAAGCGATAGCCAAGTGACAGCCAAGTCTGTGCTCGATTTCTCCACAGGATATCCACAGTGAAAGAACAAGCAGCAGTTGAGCCGCTGGCGCTAGGCATTTTCTGGTTTTGGGCGCTTGCAGGAATGATATGACGCAGGCTGTCTGAATCTGAGCTGCCTGGGCCTGGGTTGCTAGAGGGCACCAAAGAGAATTGAAGATTCAATCATAATTCATCCTAATTCATCCCAATTCATCCTAATTCCATGTCAGCTGATATACAGTGGTTGATAAACTTGCGGCTCGCAAGAGAGTCGGAGCTGAAAGCAAACTGAGAAAGCAATTCCGGATAATTCCGGTTTGGGTTCGGTAAGCAGGCCGTTGGGCACAATCAGAGTGAGCCATGGGCCACAAACTCGCTTTAGGACTTTAGGAACTGCTAAGTGTCGGGCTCAAAGCCTCACGAAGACTTTCCTGTAGTGTGAAAGACGCTCAGAGACTTCGACGTGAATTTCAGATATCACAATCACAGTGGCACTGCACAACCATATCGTCCTGAAAGCCGTCAGAACCATCGGAAGCTGCAGTTGAGGCATTGGAGACCTACAAAAAGGAAGAAAAATAAAAATAAAATGATATCCTTTGACCAGCCTTCACCTTGCAAGCCCTATGGATCACTGGCTATGCAAAAAATTTGACATGAACTATGCCAAAGGTTTCACAGAATGGCAATCAGCTGATCAAATTTTTGGTCCGTGAGGTCATGTCTTTTTGAAAGTTGAAAACATGTCATGTTGAAACAAAATTCTCCGTTCTAATGTCAAAAAATCTGTAACACACTAGGAACATCACACGTTTTGCAGGACATGAAGCTAAACTGTACATGCGAAAGAAAAAGATAAGTACATTGCCATGTCACTATCTATGTTTGATCTTCTTCTATCAGTATTTGCCCGTCAATTAGCAACACGTCGCAAGATAATTAGGTGGCCCAAACCCAAAAATTGCCATGTGAAGCACTGATCAACGCAGAACCCAAGATGTTCAGTGCATGAGTACAACATCACTTCTGCAGGCATCCTGCCTGTGCAATGCACACACACACACACGCGCACACTTTAACTGCGAAAGAGACTATGCCGTCGACTGGAGACAAATCGATAAAATCGCATTAGCGATAAAAAAACTCCAGCAAGTTGGTGGTTGATGTGAGACTAACGAATTCGATGCGAGACTAGCGAATTGCATACCACGTCGGCATACTAGCAGAGTGCCCAACTGCTTGGCCTTGGCCTTGACTCTGGGCTGAGCCTTTGCTTTGGCGTTGGACTGGAATATTTTTGTCATAGCACCTAGCATGGTCCGTCTTCTTTGGCTTGGGGACAGTGGTTTCTCACGCGTCAATGTCCTTTGGCAGGAGCTGCTGGCAGAGGCTGCTGTCTTCTCCCTTTTCACTTCCCTTGCAGGGGCTGGATATTCTCTTTTAACTCGTCAGGTCCAAGTTGGTTGAAGTGCGCCAGGGACCCTAAATTCAGGTCCAGGTCGGTTGGAGTGCATATGGCTGTGGTGGTTGTGATTCTCCAGCGCTCTGCAAGAGATCACTACATTCAAGCGTTCCGGCACAAATGCCACCAGTAGATATCAACTCTGTGAGATATCTGGTTGCTCTTCAATGTCGCCTTCTTCTTTAGCTTCCAGGTGCTGAAGGCACCCTCAAGGCTATCATTCCTCTTACACTAAGACCGTCTTCTGAGCGTGCTTGAAAGCCTGAATCGGAATATACTACTAGGTTGGTTGGGTATTCCATCGTTGTATATATTAAGCTTTGCGGTTGCTGTTTTAGCCATCTTATGAGCGTGTTTAATCTACGAACATGCACTGGTTTAGCTGTGCGGCTTTCACGCTGGAGGGCAGTGACATACACTGCGGCATCAGGTCTGTCTGGTCAACAACGCGTATGCAACAGTCATCAGCAAGCTCAAAAACTGTCTGCGAACTTCCTCAGGCAACACATCCAGAGCCTTGTGTTCTGGTTGCAGTTGCATTTCTCGAATGGCAGAAATGAAACTCATTTGATCCAGAAAGATGCTGCCATCTGGGTTCTGTCGATGTCTTACCCCACAAAAGGTAAAATTGTCGCATTCGAGGTCCAATTTGCCAAACTCTTTTGCAAGATGCTGGGCTAATTTCTCGATGTCATCTTTGTGACCACTGATCTTGAAATCATCGACATGTTTGAGAAGCAGCATGCTAAGCTCACCCTTACTGTCGTGCCAAAGTTCTAGTTCGATGTCCATGATGGATGGTTTGAATCCAAAAGCTGCTGTGACCCTTTTTAATTTCAAGTTAAATGCCCGGGGGGCATCCTTACAGCCTGTGCCAGGCTTAGTGCATCTTAGGACTTCTGAGGCAGGATTGAAATCACTAAAACCTGGCAGCTGACGCAAGCAGAAAATGGGTTGACCACTTAGCTCAAAAGATACTTGTCTTTCTTCACGGCCTGTCTCTTTAGCAAGTTCGGCATAGGAAATGCCTTGGAGGAAAGCCTTGGGAATATCTGTTGACGCTAAGGACCATCTTCTGGCTGCTGTCTCACTAACAAGCAATCGTTGCGAAAATCGGGTCGCAGTTGGGGAAGTATTTACATCTTGATCAGAACCTGTATCCTTGAAACCACGGATGCACAATCTAGCTCGAATAAATCTCTTGCCTTGTTTTATTTTCCATGTAAAAACCCATCGAACATCTATTACGTTTCTGGCTTCACTACGCTTCTGTCTTTCAAAGCACTGGAACCCAAGACTTGGCAATCGTGCCCAAGTGCGACAAATTCGGCATGTGTCAACGATGCCATCTATCATATCCAAAGTTTTCTTTGGAATTCCAACGCGATGGAGAATTGCTTTCAACCTTTGAACACTTATGTGCCACCATCTGATATGTAGCTTTCTGAGGATCCTACGCTGTCCATCTTCATCTGAAAAACGAATGCCTCTTAATGAGCTACTTACATCAAAGGATGACCAATCTGATGGGACTAGTGGCTGAAGAGTGGTCTTCAGCAAAAACATCACAAATTCTTGTTCTGCTGCACTTCTGGAATGCGTAGCACTGGCTGTGACTGTCGCCACATCATATACATGTTCAATGGCAGGGCTGCAACTGCAAGGCGTATCGGAAATTGGACAGGAACTGGCGATGCGGTGAATGACAGCGCTGGGCTCCATCTGGTTTCCTGCTTTGATACCTAATGCACACCATCGGTGCTTGGACTCATGCAATTTACATTTTGATCTAAGTTCAAGCAACTGAGGTAATTGCCAAGCATCGACACGGTTCGTTGAAATGAAAACTGGCACATCGTATCTTTGGGAAATGGTTACCAACACGCGTAGTTTCTGAGTTACCTGGCCTAAGCGATTGGCTCCGCAAAACGCCTTTGGCATTTGCCAGTCGATCCAAGTTGCTACATATTTGCCTATTTTATATCCTCTATAATCCTGTCAAATTCAAGTGCTCTGAGAAGCTCCAACGGTCTGAACCTGGATGCTTCCTTGTCGAGGCTGTGGCATGCAGCGATGCTGCTGCTGTGGTTTGAAATTACCAAGCAGTGTCCCTTCTGTGCGCTTGCGCTTGGAACTTTTGCGTTTGGTCGGCTCTCACTTTTTGGCATATACACCTGCTGGCAATGTCTCTGCTTCATATGCTGGACGGGGCATCACTGCTGGACAGGCTGATGTGTGGGACTTAGCTTTAGGCCTGATGGCGCCATAGAAAGTCTTTGGTGGTGCAGGGTTGATGGCAAGCTTTTGGGATCTGCTGTGCTTGCTTGTGACTACCCACTCTCGGGTTGTAATTTGTGGCGACCGATGCTCACCTGATCGCCTGCATTGTCATTCTCGTTAGACATGTGCATCACCTTAGTGTTTGGTCGCTCGGACCGGGCTTTCTTTAACGCAGCAAAGTCAGTGAATGGCAGCATGAGGTGCCCTGATTATGCTTGCTCTAAGGCATATGATTCCGTGCCTTCAGGCAAAATCATTTCAACCTCAGTACCTTCAGGGATGAAATGCATCATGTTGCTGCGTAGGTCCAATATGGTGCCATGCTTCTTTAGCGATTGTAGCTCTAGCAGTGCCGGCATCCTGCTGTGGCGGGAGTGAAATCACCTAGGTTCATCGTTCCATCTGATCTCTGCAAGGCAAGTGGAAATACTACGTCTTGGGTGCATGTTTGGCATCCTTTTCCAACGCCACCGACATGCATTGGCTTCTCACGATTGATGAGTTGGACAGAATGGTCATGACTGAGCAATGTGGACTGCAGGTCTTCAACCCATGCATCACCAACTAAATTACCATAGCTGCCAGGATCAATCAGCAAACCATGACCTTGCGCAGGGCGAACCTTGGAGTGGTAACTAGCAGACTCTTCCACACCTTGTTGTACCGGGTAATTGTACCGGCCACCGTGGGAATGCTGAAGCTTGAGGGCTGCGGAACTCACTGTGGTCATCTGCATCACCATCGCTGGGCACTGGCGTTTCAACTGCAGACTGAACACTGGCAGGTGTAGGTGATGGTGACTGCTGGGCTTGCTCTGCCGGCGGGCCGGCATGTCCTGCACTCGGCTCAGTCGGATGCTCTGACACAGTGGGTGGCACTGCATAGACCCATGTGCGTGTCACTGACGCCTCTGTTCGGCAGTTGGGACACTGCACGACCTCTCGATCCCAGGAATGTTGCATCAATTCGCTAAAACACAGGCTATGGAACAAGTGGCCGCATGTTATACGCAGCAGCTCTTCGCCTTGGTTGAACAGCTGCTGGCAAATGGTGCACCTGTCTGTGAATGGTGTGCTGGGCGGTCTTTCCTGTGCAGGGGTGCTGGATGCTGATGGCTCCTGAGATGCGCGGGATTCTTCTGACCTTGTACCAGTCAGGCGATTCTTGGTGGCATGGATGCTTGCAAACATATTGGTCACTTCGGCAATTGGTAACGTTGGTTCATCCAGTTGAGGCACTTGCACTTCGTCAGGGGGTTCACTGGGTGGCGCATTCGATACGCCTGGCGTGGCTGGCGCGTTGGCTAAATTGCCATATGCGCTCACAAGCCATGCTGGAACTCGGTTGGCATCGCTGCTGCCAGCAGACTCTTCTTGTTCCTGGCGTTGCCTGGAAATGCCAGCGGAAGTTGCGCACGGATTGCTTCCAAAGCTGGATCACTCAAAAGTTGGGTTGAAGTAGAACTAGGCAAATCACTGCGCGAGTCTTCTAATGGCATATATGGGATGTTCCAACTGTTATTGAGCAATGCTCGTGATGTCAAACTGACTGAATGCAAACATGGTGGCGCTACATGCTGGTCCGGGAAAAGCCATGGTGGCATTGGTGGCATTGATGGCAGGCTCTGACTTGACGATGGCTGGTTTTGATACCACTGCATCCATGGGTCTGGCCCACCTACCCACGGATCTGCTTGCGATGTTGGCTGTGCAGCTGATGGGTGCGTGACGTCGTCGTTTGGCCTGTCAGGCGTCATAGCATGCACTTCTGGAAAATGAGGAGTTGCTCTGTCTCGAGCGGGTGCAGGACGTGATGATGCAGGAGGAGTACTGGCACCAGCATCATCTGGAACCTGGGACCAACTACCTAAATCTGACGGGGCACTAGATTCATAGGTCGCAAAATGCAGTGAAGGTTCTTCTGACACAAACATATGGCGGGCAGCAGCTGGTTGGATGTTACCACTGCCAGTCTGCGACTGGGATTGCAGCTGACCTTTGACCTTGTTGATTGCACCTAGCTCGCAAGTGATTCATTGAACCGCAAACTGAACATCTCATGATTTGGCCATTGCGGTCTTTGCGATTGTATCTCCGACCAAATCCCTTGCCGCTGGTGTTGCCCCCTTTTCCTTTACCCTTGTAATATGCAGACTCTTGGAGAATTTGCAGGATATTTAAGAAGGAATCGTTGCGGCCCTTCTTTCCTTTGCCTTTGCCTTTCTTCCTAAGAACCCTGCGCAATGCTCTTACGGGTTTTCCTGTATACCTCCTCCGCCTACGCTTGGCATGCTGATATTCACCGAACAAGTACATGTCAGCTTGATGTTCCGTCATGCCTTGAAGGTCACTGGTGTCAACATGACCACCTGAATGTGAAGATGTCGCTGAATCAGTGTCACTTGTCCCATCCATGACAGGGAATGACCACTCCTGGCCCCATTGGTGCATTCCAATCTAGATTGGCGTTGGGATCATCAGTGGTGTTGGGGCTTGCATCTGCAGGGTAATGGTTGGTCTGCGCATGCTGACCCTGACGCAATGTGGATGCTATGTTGAGTGGTTGACGTTCGATGATATGTCCTAAGCGTCTGACATGGCTACACAACATGTTGGCTGTTGAACTGCTGGTCGGTGGATGGAAGTCTGTAAACAAATGGAAGGGTTAAGGATTGAAATTGCTCCGATGTGCAATTGCATGCGCGCAGCAACAACAATGAGGCTGTCTCTGTACTCACCTGTGCGCCGCCACCCTCTTGTCGGGCTCTGCTTCTCACCAGCTCAAATCTTGTGATCAGCGCATCTATGGTTTCATGAGGGTGTCTAGAGAAGCTAAGAAGTTCCTGGGCAGCGCGCAACCGACTCTCGTCGTCTAATGGGGCGAATCGGTGGCTAAACCCCTGTAATAGATAACTTACGGAATCCAACTGAATGCCGTTGAACACGCCACCGTTATACAATTCCTGTGGGGTTATGCTCCTGGCCAATTCTCTGGCTGGGCCGCGCAGCTGAGCAATGATCATGGCCGCTTGTTGGTGGGGTTGTAAATCTGTTGAGATGGTCCACAACATGAGATCTTGGCTCCAATTACGGAATGACTGATGTTGGTCTGATGGATCATACACTGGCGGCAATCTCATTTGGGTACCTCCTGGGACCATGAAACCAATGAGCAACACAATCATTATCGGGATTGCTACAATGATGGTATGAATGATGGGCAATCGCTTTGCTTGGGGGACAGAAGGCTCTACATCGTTTGGTGATGCGGCAACATTGGGCTCACCCTGCTGATTTTCAAGTGACATTACACCTTGAGCTTCATGCAAAAGTAAAAGCATCACCACAGTACGCACCTTCTGTTGCTGGGCATTGAAATGATCAAACATGATGCGAACTCTGCGGGACTTTCTGCAGTTGCCTATTTTTACAAGCTCATATGCTCTTGGGTCACGATGCTTGAGGTAAATGACAAACACTGTCCCAAACAGCAGTACCAACATCATGATGGAAAACAAGGCTGCTTCACTGATTTCTGCAATTTCGGCATTTAGGGATTTCACGGTTTCTGCCTGCGGCAGTGTCACAATGGATTGATCTCTGACTTGCTGGGCGACACAAAAGTTGGATGGTTCATACCTGTACATGCGATGGGCGATTTCTGGAGAAGAAGACGAAGATACACCGAAGGACGAATCCTGACGTGGGCTGTTCAAGAAAGTCGACATAGACATGGCAGGCCCAAAGGACGTCCCTGTGACATGGCCAGTGCCACAAGGAACAATAGCATCATCGCCCCCTTGGAAAGAAGAACAGGGCTCCGCTAGCAACCGGAAAATCAAGATGAGGATCAACATCAAGATTCACACGCTGTTTTCTCTGCAGAATGAACTTGTACCAGTACGGCTGCCGAATGATGTGCTGAGGACATGTTACACTTCGAGTCTCCAGCACTCTGCTAGGTGTTGGATGACCACCACTGAAGCCTCCACTAAAGACGCTGTCATGACTTCAAACTGTTGCGCCAGGTCTCTAGCCCTCACTGGAACTTTCGTTGTAATAATGAACATGTGCGGGTGGTTGGCCCGGCAGAGCTGTATCCACGCCAGACTGCCAAGCCCACTGGGGATCGGCTGGCAATCTCGATTGATTTGCGTCCACACCTAGATTGCACTTCTCGGGTTCCAGAGAGAACCACCAAGATCCTTTCAGCTCAACGTTTCCGCTCTGACTGCTTGCACCAAGGCTTCGAGGTGTGAAGAGGAGATCTCCAGGCACAGCACTGGTTAACGATGTCGGATGTCGGTATATCAGACCACCATTGCTTGTCCCTCTGGCTGCTGATGTAGTTCCCTTCTCCTGGTCCTCGCCAAAAGCTTTTGGTCTGCACCGCCCTTGAGACGTGCCATGCCGCAACAAACCACGGCACAGGTCGCTGTCAAACAAGGAAGAATTGCCATCATGCAGCTCAGCTCCTGGTCTCGAAAGCCTCTCATAGCCGGCTTGAACTTCCGGTGCATCCGGCTGCCATTGCATCCGACTATTGGGAGTTCCAGGCATGTTCCGTGGAGAACTGTTGGAGGGCATGGTCCTCAAACTGCGCCATCACATGTCTAAAAACAAAGAAACAAATATGAAACGTTGATGCTCAGCCAAAGCGACATTTCTCACTAATCCAAAAATTGCTATGGCTATCAAAAAAATCCAATATCTGTTCCGTTCATGATTCATGATGCACGCTTCTTCCGAGTCATAGCTTGACATGGACAAGACTGACCAGAATCCAGCAGTTCCACAATCCTGTGCAATGCACACATAAAACACGCAGTAAAGCACAATCGGAAAAACGTCGATGAGGGAAATCACACATGTCACCTATTATGTGCCATGCGAAGGCCATTTTGAGAAGATGTATAAAACACCACACGAAGAAACGAACCAAAATTGAAGAAATGTTGAGTCGGATACTGCCAAACACCTTGTAAAACAGAATGTAAAGTGTCAAGTCGTGTGTTAAACACGCAGTAAACTGTTTGCAAGGAAATACGGCATCCATGACACTGTACAAGGCTGTTGACAAAAATTGTAAAATTGTGCTACAGGATAGACCAACACTTCCAAACATCTCCAACCCCCAGGTATTCTGCATATTTTGCGCATATCCCGTGCACATTATGCGCATTCACTGTGCATTCATTGCGCGTTCGCCCGCGCCTGCACCTTCCAAGGCATGACGTCCAACTCCAGGGCGGCCATGGAGGCCATGGTGGCTGGTGACAGAGCTGCCCCAGTCACAGTCATTCCTTTGCACAGCGGCACAGCGGCACTTCGGTCATTTGGGCGAGACAATACAGAATTGTACCCAGTATGGGCAGTGTCTGAATGTCAAGGTAAGTCATGAGGCAATGTGTTACATATTATAATTGAATATTACATTACATAAATATATCATATCTTACTGTACTGATACTATGATACACATATGGGATCATATGATATGTGTCCATGACGGTCCATCATCTTTTATCATGTCATGTAACATGGTATTGTCCTATGCGTGGCACAATCCTCTCCAGGAGCGTGTTTCTGGTGCTGCCAAGCGGCTGATCCAGTAAAAAGATGTAAAAAGGGCTGGATTCCGTGATAGCGCTGTGACGAGGTTTGAGGCAAAAGGGGCAGCTTCGGCAAACCAATGGAAGTCTTTTCCAAAATTTTCCACAGTGGGGCTGACCCATCTCTCATCTGAATCATCATCTGAATCATCTGATCATCAATCATCTGATCAGTTCTTGTCATGCCTTGTGTCTCAGACTCTTGGAGACAGTTTGAAACCATCAAAGAGATTGTGACCAACCATGGTCTGTTGTGCAGGCGCATTGATATTGTTTATTAGTGCCAGAGCGAGAAGTCTACACTAAAGGGCAAACCAATGGAAGTCTTTTCTCTTCAACCTAAATCTGAGGGAAGCACAAGTGGCGCCTGGCCAGCTGCCATGCTCCTGCACAGAGAGGTATAGCTGTCGTGTGTATATAATTATATAATGTTTATGCAAGACAACACAGTGAACAAGATCTACAGTAAGACAAAGACTGCTTGCACAAGGACGCACCACCCTTTCAATTAGGGACAAAGACAGAGTCAGCCACACGAGTCAGTCGCCCCAAACGTCCGAGTCAGGAACCCCATAGGACAAAGTACCTTAAAACAAATCCTGACGAAACCCATCATTACCCTAAACCAACCCTTTAAAAACCCTAAACCCCAAGCCAAGCCTAAATTAACCCCAAACCAACACGAAGTCAACCCTAAATATACCCTAAAAACAAGGTAACACGCCTCCTCAGAAATCATGAAAAATCGATCAAAATTGAGCATTTGACCATATTTGACCTGGTATTTACAGTGTCATTCCAGGCCCCGAACTGCAAAAGTACGCAAAACTTGTTTTTCATCCAGAGCAGCTTGGGTTTCTAGTCTTTCTGGTTATGTCGGTAGACGAACTGGTATATGTATTCCCACAAACGGGGATTAATGACTTTGTCATTTCTGTTTTTCAAGGCATGTGGCACGATTTTTTTCAGCCACATCCAAGACCTATCTAGGACTTGTGTGCCAGCCAATTTGGCTTTGCCTTTGACTTTGCATTTCTTTGTCCATTCGGACTTTTTATGTACAACGTGCAGTAGCGCAGCATGACGTGTGTGTGCAAGTGCAAGAGGAACGTGCAGTAGCGTAGCATGACCTGTGTGTAGAAGTATACTTGAACGTTATTAGCCCCCCCACCCCACCCCAGCCCACCCCACCCTACCCTCACCGTACCACAAACATATCATCAACGTCCCATCAAAAACGTGCACCGTTGCCGGAGTACCGAGAGTACGTGACACCAAAAACAAACCATGAGGAAACCCTGCAGAAACCTTAAACGAACCCCAAAACCAACCCTCCCCAATATACCTTGAAACAACCCTCAGCCAATCTTCGCCCCCGTGGAGGGTGACTGACTCCGACGTGGGGGGGTGATTGACTCAGGGTGGTCTGACTCTGCTAGTGGGTGACTGATTCCGTCTGGTCTCTTTCAATTATGGAGGTTGTTCCTGCTCTTCAAACCAACACACTTGGCTCACGCTTACATGCTTTGTGTTTCCATGAATTTTCGATGAAGCTTCAATGATTCAAGCTGCGATCTGCTGAGTGACTGTCAACATCTCCTCTCGGAACACATCTGCAGCTCTGAGCACCACATACCTGCGCTGCTCCCACGATCTGCAAAAGTGACATCTCGATACAACTCCGTCACGCCGATTCAGTGCTGATTCTACGGAGCACCACGACACCAGGGAGTCCTCATCCTGCGAGCGTAACCAGCTTCAACAGGACGCCAGGGCAGTGGCGGAAATCAGGTCATCGCAAGCAGCAAGCTTTGTCAAAATGTGCCAAATGCAGTCCTCCAACTCACTCTCCAAATCAAGACCTCCTTCTGGACTGCCTTAGGCAACACAGAAATCTATAGAAAACTAACAACATCTAACAACCCTTGAATATGCCTTGATCTCAGCTGACTCACCTGTGCTTATCGCCATGAATCTTGATGTGTGTGGCATTTCTTGGAATCGTTTCAGATCATTGAAGATCTTTGGCCCCTGCGGCACTCTGCTTCAAGTGTCCTGAATTGAAACACCTGAGCTTACAGATTCAAAAGAAACGGGTTCAAGGCAGTAACAGCCATTGACTGAATAAGACAAAAGAAGAGAGTGCGCCATAGTGTACCATATGGTGAGACAAGGTTGCCTCGCAGTAGAGCGCATTCTGGCAGAAGCGCTTGACAAAGTCGGCCGGAACCGGCCTGCTCAAGAAATCCCACGCTGGTTGCAGAATTTGCAGTGATTTTTCAAACAAACCAAGACCCTGAGGCAATCGAGGCATTCAAAAAAACTGAGATCCCCGCTCTTCAACGCCGAGCTCCTTCTGGATTGTTGCAACCTGTCAGACAGAATCTGTATTGCTAAATTACCCAAAATGAGACCAGGAAAACTCAAGCATGTCAAATGGATTGAAATGGATTCAAATGGCAACAGTTGCATTGAAATGATTTGAGCTCAATTTAGTTGGAGTTGCATGGGCAGTGATTGCTGCGTGGTCTCCATCTGCACGACTGGAGTATATTTCCTGCGAGATTTTGTCGCTCGCATCACGGATGTTAGGGGTCCCATGTCAGTCTCAGCACCAAGCACAGCGCGGATCTTTTTTTTCGAGGCTGGACAGAGATGCTCATGGCCGTAACCGCACGCAGCGGTTCCCATTGTCAAAGGCATCAAACATCACATAGGGCCTGAGCCGCACAACTGGCATGTGCGTCTTGTGGACTCAAATTGGAACACCATTGCTGATGCCATGATGTAGTCACCAACATGGTCACACATCAAAACAAGCACTCTGTACATGTCTATCTCTAGACTGGCCCCACTTGGATTCCAAACAGCGGCGGAAGTTCCATGGTCGTAGCCTCCTTAGAGACTTCCACAAAAGCCTCCACAGGGAACCCAGAGCAGGATGCCACAGACAAAGCCATGCTCTCAAAATCTGAACCCCAGAATCCTATGGTCTATATTACAGTATGTTGTTTATTTATGTTTATTTATCATCAGTTTCCCATTTAAAATTTGGGGTGCCCCCACTTTGACACAGCCCCATTTGTTGCTCATTGTATGACACTCACTGGAACTGACTCCATGACCTCCAAGTTGGCTCGCAGGACATCTTCAGGTAGGTTGCCAATCAGGGCAGTGATGACACGCCTCGTTGCGTCACTCGCAATGTCTTATTCTGTCTTGCCAATCTTGCCATAATCTTGCAATTTCTATCCATTTCTATCGATTTCTTAGAATGTCTTAAACTGTCAAATGCATTCAAATGCATTCAAATGCATTCAAATGCATTCAAATGCATTCAAATGCATTCAAATGCATTCAAATGCATTCAAAATGTCCTAAAGCGTCTTGATGATTCCAACTTGTCTCATGTCGACTGATCGTACTTGATGTGCGTCTTGACATGCACCAGGCTTGTGCTGATGTGGTGGCGCAATCAGCGCATCTGTCCTGCCATGTCCTGCCTGTCGGGTAGGACAAATGCAATATGTGGGATGCCATCAACTCGAAATTCGCGAGTCCACCTGGACAAAACCAGGGCATAAAAAAACGGCTGTTTCTGCTATTGGCATGTGCACTACGATGCCATGCAGAGCATCCCCTAATGAATATGATGTACCGATGTACCACTTTGCTTTTGAGTGCAGACTTTGTTCAGGAGAAATTGTAGTCAAAAATAATCAAAAATAATCAAAAATATGCACATGCGTCAATCTGAATCCTCTTTTTATCAGCCAAGGGGCCAATCCATGTCGTCATCTCCAGTATTTGCAACCCAGCTGGACACATCAAGAGTCACAAACTCGACATCTTGTCCAAACCTTGGCTGTCAGGGCCAATGTTGCAAAAGGCAGACTAGGATGGGCGCTACTGAAGGTTCGGATTGGCTTGCGATTTTGATAGGATACTTGATACAGTATATCGTAACATACCACAGCCAAGCAGCTGCCTCTTCAAGTCCTTAGATAAGTGCGAAGTAGTGCGAAAAAAGCATTGAAAAACATTTGAAAACAGCATCTGAGAATCTAGATGAATATAGCACAACCATAACTTAGAAAACTCAGGCACAGGTACTCAGCCCACTCGAACATGATCAACCTTGCAGCCAAGAGGCTCGCATCGTTCCCGCTGACTGAAGGCAATCAACGCACCAGGTGGCTGAAAAGTCCACCAATAGAGGCCTCACCACAAACCGGAGCTACAGAATCGACATGAAAATCAACTGGAAACAAATTCGAAACAAATTATATAAGGCTTGAACCTGTTGGACTGCAATGCTAGCTGCAGTGGTCTTGACTCTGCAGCTGCTTCAAGGATCATTTTGGCTGCATCTTCTTGCGTATTTCCTTGGTGGACATGCAGCATACTGCAGATGAACGACCCACGACATGACATGAAGATAACTGTCAAGGCCACTGGTCATCTGTGACAAGGATCCACGAAGCCAGGGCGTGACCTTCCACGCAACTTGGACAACTGAAGTGCACTATGAATGACTGAGATGACAAAGAGAGAGAGAGAGAGAACAAAACCTTGCAGCCAAAGGTGCCAAAAACCTTTGAAACAGCATGCAATAAAATGCAACCAATTCAACAACTTCGCAACTCCAATTAATTACTCCAATCAAAGAACTAATTCAACTAGACTAAATGATTCAACAACTTATTCATCAGCAATTCAGCAGCTAATTCCCACTAATTCCGCCATCTCCAAAGTCGCCTCCGAGACGTTGGCCACAACCACACTGCCAAAGAGCGAGGCCAGCGCCAGCCTGCGCCTCAGCACAAGACTTCACAAATCTTCCTGTGAGATTTTGTGCGTACGCAAAGTATTGCAAATGATGCGAATATCATCAGGTATTAATATGTATTAATTATTAATCAAACATGCTGAATTCAAGTTCGAGGTTTCTGTCAGGGTGCCAGTACTTAAGTAAAATCGAAACAATAGTGAGGAATGAACGGTCCATCGACTTCAAAAGTACCTGGCCGCAACGTAGACTAGACTTGCAAGACTCATCCCGGAGATCCATGTAGATCTAGCATGGAAGCAGAATGCTAAATGAAATGTCTGAAATGATCTGGGCACTTGGAGTCGTAGGTGCAGATTCCGCCTTCAAGTGCCAAACTGCACGGGCTGATCAGCTTGCTCAAGATTGCGAAAAGGGAAAGAGCAAATATGATACAAAAAGCAGTGAAGCCTCTAGCGGCAGGGGTTTGTACTCGTAGATGCCAGCCTGTGCAGGCACAACAAACTTGAGAAGGGGTGGACGAAAGGTGGAGGGAGTGCCATCACAAACATGCAGAGAGAGGAAGAATGAACGAGCTGAGCTTGAGGAACTCATAGGAACTCTATGTGGGCTATGGCAAAATCATCCAAAATCAGGAAACACAGTGTCACTTTGAGGGCTACCATGAAACAAGCCTGCGTCAGGCACTCTCGCTCAATACACGTGCTTTGAGGGTGAATAGAAGGAAGAGGGCTCAATAGGGCTCAAGTAAAGATTTCCGTCTCAACCGTAAAACATGACTCACATGACTGCGAGGCAAAGGACCACCCTAGTGTCAACGCACATCAACTCAGGTAGCTGACGCTACCTTTCGTGACAGACAAGGCTGCAGTTGTGTGAATTTGTGCTGGGCCTGATCCAATGCTGTCACTCTCACTGCCACCTGCAAATTGATGGATTATCCAGCTGCAGTCATTGAGTCATCAGACATAAGTGACATAAGTCTTGAATGCCACAGTGCCACAGCCTTCTTCGTGTCTGGTTTCTCCTTGAAGAGAGCCAGGACAGTGGCACTTAAAGCCTGAAACAAATCTGAGACCAATCTGGGTCGCTCCGGAGTCGCTCCGGAGTCGCTCCCAATCCAAGGATCTGGCCACGTAGATGACTGCCTCCGCTTGAAGACCGAAGATGTCATGCACGACCGTCAGCAGCTGCCATGCTCCCACCTTGCGAGTCATCCAGTCATCCAAGTGAGTTTCGCAAGCTTCGCACTTTGGAAAGGGCCGAAACAATCTGGAATCAGTGACAGCAATTTCATAGATGCCAACACCTGTTAACATGTGTTGACAGGATTGTATTAATGTATATTCAAAATATTCATATATTATGTGTATATATATATTATATATATTATATATATTATATATATTATATTCATGTAATCTATTGTAATCTAGTCTATTTGGTTCACACAATCCTAATCCTAGGGGACACAGCGACGAAGCTCGGAGGCTGACGAGAAGTATAGCGGCGCCGCTGAGTTGCTTTCCTGTCAGATCTGTCAGGATGCCGAAGTGAGGTCAACAAAACCGAAGCTAAATACACGCAATCTGTGCAATCTATGCAGTGAGCAGTGCCTGGCAGTCTGAGACAGAAACAGGAAGAAAGTTCCCAACATTTTCCAACCTCCAAGACACCAAAAGTATCCAAAAGTAATGCTGCCACGATACCCCACTGACCTTGCTCCTGCAATAGGCCAAGCACGTGCACCGAAAATGCTGAGATTCTCAAAGTGTGAAACAGCTCCTGAAAGATCGGCAGCAGACTTGTTGACATGCTGGCCAAAGCTACTGGTGTGCTGTAGCCTCAGTCTTCACAGCTCCCGAAAAATCCGAAAGTCAAGCTATGTGTACGAGCTCCACCAGAACATATGATGATTATGATGCAACTCAGAAGCCCATTGCATACGCAAAAAGTAAGGTTGCAGAGCTTGCAACTCCTACCTCAGAAGCAAAGCTATCTTGACGCAACTAATTACATTAGGATGTGTGGTCAGTGCCACGTGCAAAAAAATGCTCATGACTCATGTCATCTCATGACTGTAAGATTCTGCTCGAAACGGTGCTACTCCCAACTGCAGATAAGTCGCAGAGTGGGATGCAATGTAAGAGGTGATGGTCACAAGGACCTTGGTACTTTCGCAGTAACATCTTGGCACGTGTCATCGTACTGTCCACGCAAGATCTTTGCAAGGTCAGAACTGGGGTGGCGCATGGCGAAGAACCTCGATCCAAGTTGTCAGTTGAGAAGTTGAGAAGTGCTAAAGTTGCGAAAGTACGCTAGAACATGGGATGCCACAACAAGGATGGTTCTAAGACCAGCGCCGGCAGCGCTTGCGGCTCCTAAAAGAAATCCTCGGATCTCAGATGGTGCGTCTTCAACCTGGCCAAGACCTGCCGCCCAGCACATCAAAGCTTTGTTTCATACAGGGAACAGAATGGTTGTATTTATTTTTCGAATCAAAAACAGCAGCATTGCAGCCTGGAATTCCCGTCAAACGAAGTGGGACTACATCCAGAAGGCCTGTGGTACGATGAGTCAAGATCAGTGATCGAGTAGCACGCTGCATCTTGGGAATTTGGCTGCCGTGCAGCCAAGTGGCTCAGGCCCATCACTACAGCCACAACTGGAAAGAGCCAAGGAAGAATCCCTGCCAACCGAATTAACGGAATGTGTCGGAAGCTGGTGACTTCTGGAGGACATGTAAGGCCGGTAGGACCTGCCCCAAATTCCCACGATATCTCCAATAGTCTGAAGATGTCAGAAGTGTTGCGTTGCAAATGTGTTGCAATATGTTGCAGTAGCACTCGCAACATCAACTGGCCACACCTTCTCCCAAAGGCAGCCTGGCGAACTTGCGAACTTCAGGATCGCCATAGTTTGTCCAGATCTGAGTTGACCTGCACCTGCCTCTCACCCGCCAAAGCAACTGCCATCCCAAGTGCCATGAGGACAGCAGCAGAGCCTGAAAAGACGTTGTTGAAATTTCTTAATACAGGTACTTTTACATGTAAAAAACATGGATCTTCATGGTACTTATCACATGGGAAAATGCGAGCGAGCGCAAGGTGGAAATTCAGAATGCACAGAATCCAATCACTTCCACAATCACTTCAAGCCCACCTGATGCATACGACAGCGCTTGCAGGGCTGGTGAGCTCTGCCTGGGAAGAGTCAGAGGCCTCCTTTTGCACCTCTAAAACTTGAAGCCCTAACGGTCCTAACGGTCCTAACTGCTTGAATGATTGAGTAAAACTTGAACGTTTGCGTCAAGTCTGTGTCTCTCGTGTGGATTGACTCATTCGAGTGTTTCAAAATTGTGGGCCCCTTATATTCTCCGCCTGGATAGTGCAGTTACGCTCGCTGCAGCTGCAGGCAGGGTTGCCATGTTACAAGGATTGAACGATGATGCAAGTCCTTGGCTCTTGCGTGATATTCAACCATTCTCTCACATGCTGTGCCCCTTCTGGACTGAGACTCCAGAGCTTTCAGCATGTTTCTTTAATTTCAGCTCAGCATCCTCCGAGGAATAGCAGTGGTGCCAGAAAAAAAACCTGGTTGGATGTAAGACCTGGGAACATCTGGGAACCAGGAAATATGTGGACCATCCCAGTACGCTTCGTCACGACTTATAGCCAGTACGCCCATGTACGCCCTCTAATTTCGGTGGACAAAATCCGCCTGAAGAGACCATCTCGTTGGCTTGTGACGCAAGCGCATAGATTTGTGACCTCAAACCCATCAACCCACGGCCCTCTGAGGAACTATAGGAACTTGGACAACAAAATGAAAGGATAGGAAAGGCATGTTTCAATAACTCATTGTTGATATATAGAGTTATAGAGTTATATAGTTTGGAACAGGCCCAAACCTGCCAAAACCACCCGCAACAAGAGATCTGCTCAAACATAAGATTGGGAATCAAAACTGCCAAAAAGCTGAGGAGAAATTGCCAACTCTGTGGTGCTATGTGATGTAGCCATCGTAAGTTGCCAACTCAATGCCATAGGCAGATGAGGCATCGAGCGGTGGCGGAACAGCACGAGGCAATGTCTTTCTCCAAATCCTTCGAGGAACCTGGAAAATTGGATAAACGAAATGAATCGAAATGCACCGTTCACTGCAGAACTTGGGAGTTCAACAACAGCGCCTGGGCACGCTGGAACAGTTTGACAGGACTGCCCGAAGCTCCCACACCTTGTTTCACGATTTACAGTCTGGTTTAACGACAATGACACCAGTATACACCAGTGCTTCACAGTGGAACCAAGAAAAATCTGATCTAAGTTCGGCTCCTGCAGGGTATGGGATCCTCCAACAAGTTCTGTGATTCGCAAGAAATGAGTAGCGCTAATCAATGCAGTATCTACAGGAGATAGACTGGCCGAAAATTAAAAGAAGAGTTGTAAAAAGTCTTGAGCAGAATCCACATCCATGGTTCATGTCACAAAGGCTGACGCGCTCCTTGTGCCTTCTGCAAGAGATACTCCCATGGCTCAGCTGCAGCGCCAGCTTATCGGTTTTGATTCTTTTGGAGCACACACCATTCTTAAAACAACTGCTGCAATTACCTCAGTTCCTGGAAAAAAAATTGTTCGGCTTATCAATGGCAAAAGGATGCAGAAGGAGACAAGGAACACACCCAAGCTTCATGCAAGTTCTTGATCATCACAGCTACCACAGCTTTCTCATGATGTATCTCTTGGTGTGCCAATTTGACGAATAGCAGCTTTGGGATCAGAAAACTCATGCATGGCACCACATGTTGCACATACTGCACAAAGTGAGTTCAACGGAGATTGGAACAGATCCTGGAGTTTGATGTACATGTCGGTGCTGGCCTCATTCAAAGAAGACTGCCTGTATCTATCTGTATCTTGTGTCATGCAATAGGAAACAACGCGGGTCTCCTACTTGTACGCCCTGTTGACTCTACAAAAATCCATAAGTCGCTGGCTGTCATGTCAGGCAGGCTGCCGGCAAGTGGAAGCTTCCCACAGTCTCTGACAAATTGGGAGACCTTGACAGTCTTGCAAACGAGAGAACCGAGCTAGTATAGTTCTGCATGAATTCTTGGTGGGAAAGAGTTCTGAAATCAAGACGTACACGATTGGATTGCCAGTGCACATCTAGTCTCTTCGTTGCACTTTTCGATAGATACGTAGTTGAGAAGGATGGAGTCTATGGGTTATGTCTTCGCAGACAATTCATGTACACACTTGGCCGCGCACACATCTCATCAGTTCTCCACTCATCTGCTAACAAGGCACTGCTCGGGCAAGTATCCAAAAGTCGCTCTTGCCGCTGGTTGAAACCAATGACAAGACCTGAAGCCGAGCGCCCGAGCGGAACCAGTGGGATCCCCGTGGGATCCGGTGAGCACTGCACAAAATGCACAAAGCTCTGAGCCAAAGCCTGCTGGACAGAGTCGGGAATGACGTAAGGCATCCAGGCCTTGGCAAAGTGCACAGCCCTGGGTTCAGGGCCATCCTTGTGTCATGGGCAACTTGGATCAACTTGGATCAACTTGGATCAACTTGGCATCTTTCCAGCCTTGTAGGCATTCTGAAGCGCCTGAGGACCATCTCTGGTTTGTGTGGCACTCAAGACCAACGTAAGCACGATCAAAACTAGATGAAAATCATCTAGTTTACCTATGGCGTATTAGTGAACCCCAGCATTCCATTCATGAAGAATCAAACTGATTCAAACTGATTCAAATGGTCCAATCCACGACATCTCAGTGTGTTTTTTGATTTTTTTCTGTGAGAAATCCACACGGCCTCGTCAAAGTTGAGCTCTTGGGGACTGCGCCGCATTTTACTCACCTGAGACTTGAGAGGGATTTTATAATGATTTTATCCGATTCAAATCCAGACCCAAAGTAAAATGAACAGGGCAATTGATGGCAATTGGAGAGCTCTGGGTGAAGAAGCTTCTGATTTAGGAACAGAATGTGTAGATATATGCAGCAATTAGACAGAGTGTCTAGAAAGCAACCTTAGCCATGGATAGCCATGGTCTGTGGCAGAACAAGAGTACTCTGAGGTCTGGACAATGTCTTTGAACTCATCCTTATGCAGAGTGAACGCATTAAAACTGGAGGCACAGGCAGGACCTTTGAGGTACCCATGTGCAACCATGTGCAGTGCAGCTTAGCAGCTTTTTCTGCTGAATTCTTTGGTAGTGTCCTTCCTTCTGCTCGACTCCTGAAGCTTCGCTGTTCCATGCTGTTCCACTACGTGCTGCATGGCGGTCGCCAATGGCAGTGATCCTCCGTCTGCGCACAAACTGTGAATCGTCCTCCAGGAGTCCAAGGCTCGTATGAGAATCACCACATATGGCCTCGACTCGAGCTCGATGAGTATGGTACATACGGTACCACATGGGGTCCTTTTCAAAGGCTACCAGTACCAGGTTGCATCACGTTGCATCACGTTGCATCACGTTGCATCACGTTGCATCACGTTGCATCACGTTGCATCACGTTGCATCACGTTGCATCACGTTGCATCACGTTGCATGTTGCGAGTCTTTGAGGGCAGGACACATGCGCATGCGCTGCATCATCGAGGCTGGCCTGAGACCGTCAGAGTGCCGGTTTGATTCTGTGCAGAGATCGAAACCATTCGAAACGTCTCGTTGGTCAAATGTGATCAAGATAGACTAGTTCAAGCGCAACTCATGTCAACTCCCTCTTGTGCAAATTGCATCTGCTCAGTTCTTCAAGCACATCCAGCACCAAAACAAGACAAGTCTAGGTCACTGACAAAGTCAATTGAATCTGCAAACCTTCGGGAACGGAGTCCACAAGTGCAGGTTAGTAACGGTTAGTACTTATATGTACTTATGACTTTCAATTCCACAAATGTCAATCCAACTCCTGGCATCAAGATATATCAAGATTGGTCGATGCAAAACACGGAGTTAATGCCGCAATTTGACCCTGTGACTCACCTCCTCAGCTCGGGAAAGGGGTCATTGAGGCGCAGGTCACCAAACCTGGCACCATTGATTTTTTATTGAAACATCAAACGCATGTATGCTACCCACCCTTATTTATAGATATTTATAGTCCATACCTTTGTTTAGGCTTTCGAAAGAACATATTGCATTTGGTGCAAGTACTGCTACATCGTGCTTTCTAAAGTTAGTACGCACTCATTTGTTGAAAGCAATCGTGCACGCTTACAATGTGCAATGTTTGTAAACAAGAAATGTCTCCCACAAATTTTACCTCTTTGAGATGAATGGTGCCTGTCAAGAAAAACATGTGTTTCTTTGAATAAACTACTGTAAACTACCTTTTGAAAAGGAAGGCACTTGTACTCCAAAGGGATACCTGCAACCTTTGAAGTGTTGAAAGAGATTTCTCTTGTCAAGTAGATTGCATCATGAAAATAATGCTACCGTCCAGGATTTCATGCGAAGCAATATTGCACCTGTTTGAATAATGGCTCTTACTTGTTTCTTGAAAGCATGTTGCCCAGCATTGCTTCCTTCAACAATTCCACAAATGCCACATCTTTGAGATGAACAGTGACCTCTAAAAGAAACTAATCAACAAAAAGGAAATCTACCTATTGAAAGGAATGCCTTTTTACTTCCAAGAGATACTGCAGCCTTTGAATAAACAAAGTTGTTAAAAGAGATTGCTCTTGTCAAATATGGTTTCCTTCAAGGATTGCTATTGCGCGTTCTAAAGTGAGCATGTACCTAGTCTTGGAAAGTAAAAAATGCACATGAAATGTGTGCTTCAATGTATCACAATGTATTTCTAACTAATACAACATCTTTGAAATGAAATCCACCTCTTGTGAACAGCATTTTTTCAAAAACGCTACATCTACCTCTTCTAAAGGAATGCACATGTGTCCAAAAAATGTTGCATTATCTGAAAAACATACTTTTTTGAAAAGGGATTGCTTTCATCAATCAAGCATTTTATTCAAGAGAAAAATGCATGTTCTGAAAAGTCATACTACAGTTTTGGAACTGCTTGTGTTTGAAAAATGCCATGTATTTCGCATTATTTTTTTGCAACCCGTTCCTTCCTGCAAGAAATATTGTTGTTTATCAGATTGGTATGCGCTCATGTTTTGAATTTTCTTTTGCATGCTTACATGTAAAGAGACAACAGATACTACCTCATCGAAATAAATAGTGATGTTTCCACGAAAAGTGACTTGTTTCAATTGTCTCAATGGAATGCTAACCATTGAAACGAAATGCACTTCTTGTTTAAGGAATGTTGCAGTTTAAAAAGCTGCCCCTGTCAATTAGTTTTTTCTTCAAGAAAAAAATGCTCTTTTGATCATCCTTCATAATAATTTACAGTGTGTTCATTGATTTTTTAAGGCTTGGGGAAAAGATCCAAAGTTCAAACTTTTTCATGGGAGTTAAATCAATCTCACCTACTTAAGGGAAACGCAAGATGGATGCATTTCCAGAGGAATGCTTTCAGAATGCATTCATCCCAAAATAGTTAAGTTCAATCAGCCTAAATGGCATGCTTACTACACTATTATATAAATATATACATATGGTACCCCCTCTTGAAACTACTGCCAAAAATTCCTCAGGCCTGAACATATTCCCCAACATATTGCAAAAACTACGGTAAATACCAGTAAAAGTACAGTAGTAAAAAGGTTGGATTCGGGGGGTTAGCATACACACATTTATATGTATTGTGTACAGTATGTAATTATGTATGTATGTATGTATGTATGTATGTATGTATGTATGTATGTATGTATGTATGTATGTATGTATGTATGTATGTATGTATGTATGTATGTATGTATGTATGTATGTATGTATGTATGTATGTATGTATGTATATACATAGATATGAATGTTGTCTAAATAACACATGTTCATGTATATAATTATGTGGTTGAAACAGATTGGACATCTAGGCTTATTTCCCTCCTGCTAGGCATCATCGGCGCATTGGAAACCCCGGCCAGGCAGACTCTGAATCTGGCTTTGTCTCACACACGCAGTGCTGCGATGCGTAAATGCGCAGCTTGCCTTTGAGGACGGCGGGACGTTGTGGGCATCTCCCATACAAACACTGCACTCACAGAATGCACATGTGTACATGCATATGTAATCGTGTATAATTATGTGTTTATATTCTATGAATACTATATATATACGTATATACGTATATATCTCAATATCTATATCAAACATTTCTGGACTTGCTGAACAAGTTATGCAGCGCCTACAAATCCAAGAGAGGTCACCAAGACCAAAGGAATGACCAGCTCCTGGAGTGGTGCTGTCAACAAGTACGGGGACTACTGTGCCACACATCTTGTTCATATATAGTCACATATGTTCATATGGTCAATGTAACACCACTTGACACCGTTAAATGGCCGCCATGTGCATATTGACAATCATTGACCTCAAAAGAATTTAGTTCAGAAATCCACGCTGCCTCACATATCTTGCCCAATTGAATCGCCGAGGTCTGGGTCATCTGGCAAGCAATCACCAGAGAGAACTGCCTGCAATCGCTGCAATCTCAGCAACATTGCAATCAATTGCAATTCATCAAATAGACTTCGCGCGCGTGGTCCATCAAATCATCATCGGAGATACTGTGGATTTCTTTCTCTGGGCCTAAAGAAGTCCTTCCCTTGGGCTACCGCTTTTGCTGGATCTAATTCTAGATGGGTCCTTGGCTCAGGAGCTCCAAAAATATCCAAAAATTAGAAAATTGCAAAACAATGAATGGAAAAGTTGTCTCACAGCGAAATGAGGCTGCCACCCTTGTACATCAGGGTTCATCTCTAGAAGCCATCGGCAAACCGCCTCCGTGCATTTCAAGATCTCAAATGTTCAATTGATATGCTTCATTGCTGCATGAAGACTGGGCTGATCATTCATGAAATCTGCAACCTCATGAAATTCAAACGCTAGATCAAATAGTACAGGACATGACACAGCCTCTGCTCTGAGCTTCCCGGAATCGTTTTCCTTCCATTTCACAAGGCATCTCTTACGTGTGAAGAAATAGACGCAATCACATGGCAAATGAAGCAAATGAAGCCATGAGTTTCGCTGTTCATTTTGGCATACTTTGCATATGTGCCTCGAGAAAGAAGTTGTGACCCAAGTCAGCAGCCTCGTTTCATATCTGCAGCATCTGAAGCATCTGAAGCGTCTGGATGCAAAAACGCTTTGCTTCGTTTCGGTCCCAGCGCCTCCACCACAGCAGAGTCGACAATGGTGAAGTGCCCAATGCCTGAGGAGCCGAGTTGACAAGTCTACTCGCCTATACCCTATACCTGCTCATCTAACTTTAACTATCTTTATATAACTACATCTAAATGTATTTCAAAATGTATCTACATAGGTGTATTTTACTTCACACATCAATTTGAAACAAGGCCCTCAGACAAAGCAGTATGTGAAACACAGACACGTAAGACGTCAGACCACTGGGCTCTGAGGGACACTCTCGAGGGGATTGCTGTGACAAGTTCACTCCAAAGAGGCAAGACGAAGCAACGATTCTGGAAATTTCTCTATAGAAGCAGCATGAAGCATCCGAAACTGGCCAGACTGTGACCTCACAATACCTTGGTAAAATGGATATGACCAATGTCACGCGAAAGAAGAAGGCCGCTGAACATGTGCAAAAAGATCAAGGAGTATGCTTTACACATGGTCCATACTGCCTGGAAGCACCAAGTTCTTCAATGTCTCTGATGCGATCGCTGAAGAGCCCAGCATGCAAACCTAGCAAATGGACAAAGGTCTGCAGTCACCACATATCTTAGATATCTTGGCACGACGCTGAATGACAAAGAATTGAAGATATTGAAACTGAATGGGCAAAATATGGCATAATGCCAGTCGTGCTCGTGGTGCAATGACTGCCACAATCCAAGGCTCCTGCCTTGGCATCCATCAAGGCTCTTTGCCCATGGGCACCTGCACCGGGGCAAACTGCACACGTGGCGTCACGACAATCAGGACTCCAAGATGCATCCAATCTGCATCAAATCAGGATGTCAATAATTTGTCAATGACATGTCAATGTGTCGTTCGTATTTTCACACCAGTTTCATGTTTGGACGCTCCCACCCCAAAGGCGAAGCTGGCGATCATACTTATCTGTGGTCGCCATGATGCGCCGAAGTCTTCTGATTTGTCTTTATGTGTCATCTTTGTGTGTCATTGTCCATGCCGATCGCACATCTGTACTGGCTTAGCGTTGTACCTTGAAGGATTCTTTTCATCTGTGACTTTGAATGACTCATTCATTCATGTCACATCTCTCAACTAAGCCACTAAGCATCCTTTGTTCATTCTTAACCTGCTCATAGACTCAGTATAGATGGCGTTTTGTAGTCTACCTTCCGTGTACTTTAGAACTGAGCCAGAATTCAGCAAAATTTAAAGGTGATGTCTGCAAACATTTGCACTCTCGGCATTTGCACAATTAACAGTTCCTTTGCAAACATGGCTTGTCGAGGGGCTGAATCAAACAACTGCCTCCATTCGGAACCCGCTGCCATGCAAGTTTGCATGTAGAACCTGCATCTCTGGTCAAATCGGCAACATTGATGAAGTCTTCCTCACATGAAGCCTGAATCCAACTCTCCTTCATATTTTTCAAGGGAAAGTACCGAGATGGACAAATGGTTTGCAGATCCTTCCGGCAATAGGTTTAAGTCAGGATTGACCCTCTTAAACCTTGGGAAGGTCTTCCATTCCTCCTTGCACATATCATTCAGTACCTTACAAAAGCTCATCCACAAAGGGGGAGTCCTTCTGCTGCTCTTCTGTCAGCTTGTTAACAACCTTTCTGTACCTTCCAACTCAATTGCTGTGTCTATTGCAAACCTCTCTGAAATAGTGCAAAATATTCTGCTAAAATCTGAGAGGCAGAAGTCTATGCTGTACTGAAAACTCCGTCGCACCCGTGGAAGAAGTCTAGGATATCCATCTTGCACGCCACCCGAATTCTTTGCTTCTCCAGTTCCTATGAGCGAGGCCCAACATTCGAAGTGGGTGCTCTGGTGATTCCCTGACGTCTTGAAAGCCTCAACATACCCGACACAACATGACACAACCATGCACACACGCCTCCTCGGACAGCTCCTCAAGTTCATCCGAGCTAATGAATCTAATGATATCAAATCCAACTGTTGTTTTTGGCAAACATCATGCAGACAAATGTAGGGACGACGTCTTGGGCACCCACAGGGGCGGAGGCATGTCTTGCCATCTTGGCCTTGCTGTGACAGAAGTTGAGGCACTGGTAAAAGCACGGCAAGAGCGCTATGAAGCAAGGGCAAGCAAACCGAAGCAAGCTCGATCGCTTGAACTACTCACTTGTAGTCCTGCTTTAAATCCAGAACACGGCTGGGCAATGGAGACGTACACGGTTCAGGTGCTCCCTTAATGAGTGGTTTCTCAGTTGCGAAGCTGTTGAAAAACGTTGTGATTTGTGAGAGGCTCACCCAACACTGGCGGAACAAACAAAACACCTAAAAAACAAAAAGAGCAAACCAGCAAAGTGTAGCAAGACTTCTCCGGAGGGGTAGGGCAAGTCCGCCCGCACCGAAGGTGCCGAGGCTTTTTCTGTGTGCACGCATTAACCGGAAGCAATTGCAATAGCTATTAATAATATTAAGTGGGGGAGGCCTTTATTGCACTAGAATCCTTTTGTCCACGTGTGTTTAAAGGACCTAAAATCCGCTAAATTGCCAAACTTGGGCTCAACATAGGCCCGGCATGGGCCCAACAACATAGGCTCAACACGAGCCCAACATATGCCTCAACACAGGCCCATTCAATATGGGCCTAACATGGGCGCAGCATAGGCACAACATGTCCAATATAGAGCCAATATGGGACCAACATACTCACAACATGAGCCCTACCATGGCCCAACATAGAATATCATACTATTTTATTGGAACTCCGGAGCTAACACTCCGGTGCAGGCGGTTGTAGTCGCCAAGCGACAAATACACAGGTTCAGTGTTTGGTAAAAACACCCAAACTCCAGAGATCACAATGACTATAATGATTCAAAGTGGCAAATGGATGCAAATGGTCACAAGGGTTTGATTGGATTTGGGTCTTGCAAAATGAATCTACAGTAAGATTCGCACAAAGTACCAGCAAGCAGTCTTGCAACGTCACAAGGGGGGTCTGCCGATGAAGGCTGTGTTTTTTTAGGCTCTAGCATTTTCGAATTTGAATTCACTGTTTGCGGGTCTGCCTCTTCCTGAATTCTACTGTTCATATTACAGTCCTAGCCCGACATGACCCAGCTTGGTCTAGGTAGTAGTAATAGTATAGCAAAGTGCAGAAATGACTGATGAGCCGAGCTTTCAAGCTCGGACTTGGTTTCTGAGCCCAGCAACAACACTCTTGACAATAGTGCTTTAGTGTGAGCAGTCCTTTTTGTGCAGCATCTTCAAAGCACCGCTGTTTGCCCCAACATGCACTGCAAGGCACGGTTTCTGAGAGCAAGACCATCCTTCAATAAATGCACTCAAATCTTGCACCCTTGAATCATGTGTGATACGGTACCCCCAAGACCCACCCTTTAGAAAGTGTTCAAACATGTCCGGCTTTAAATAATTTTGTTGCCATCCCACCCTTCCCTAAGTACATCGGATTCAAGATTCCAGATATTCAAGATCCAGAAAAAAAACTTCTTGAATCCAAGGGGCTGGATTCAAGATTCAAAATTCAAGATTCAAAGTCTAGAAAACTTCTTGAATCTAATGGGGTAAATTCTAAATTGGGCTGGTAAGCAAAGCAGGTATGCAGATTAAATCAGACACCACGTCTACTCAGCCTCATGGACATGATCCAGGTGCGCATTTTTTGTTGGTGTTCTCATGGTTTGAGCACCCTCCCAGAAAGTTACTTGAAACCATGGTGCCATGGGAGGAAATACAAGACAGCCAAAACTGGAAAAAATAGTACTAAGTAACAAGTTTCAGCATGGACCTGGAAGTTTGTTGTCAAAGCAACATCCTCCAGCCTCCAATATAGGCCTTGTGCAGCAGTATTTTTCAACAAGCATGACATTCCTTGCGTAGAGCCGCATTATTCCTTGCATAAGGTGACATCATTCTGTTCAGTCACCTTACATATGTAAAGGAGTGCAGCATTCTTTGAAAGGAATATAGAGTTAGTTTCGATGAGACCTACAGCTG
Organism: Cladocopium goreaui; assembly: GCA_947184155.2. Classification (NCBI taxonomy): domain Eukaryota; class Dinophyceae; order Suessiales; family Symbiodiniaceae; genus Cladocopium; species Cladocopium goreaui. The sequence continues at coordinate 175,732 of CAMXCT020000365.1, read as the reverse complement.
TGCAAAGTCATAAAGGAGTGCAGCATGTCTTTGAAATGAATATAAAACTATGTTCTACGAGACTTACAGCTGTGCAAATTTCTCTTAAAGAGGTAAAAGAATGTATGGAAGGAGGACAATTTTACGACAGAATGGATTTTTGTTAGTAACCATTTTTACCGATGTTGGTATGCGTTAAAGAAAGTGTTGGTGCAAGTATGTGCAAAGCCTCCTTCACAAGGGAGTGAAGCATTTGATTGAAAAATACCTGCAATAATGCAAAGAAACATTACTATGAAGTAGAACCCTTGGGTGTATGATATATGCAGTATCTATTGAAAAATACAGGTCATGGTTGTACGTATGCAATATGCCCTTCTATATGAGTGAAACATCTGAACAACATAGGCAACATTATTTTGAAGAAGTAAAGTCTATCCTTTAAAAACAAATGTCAGGCAGAAAAAATGAGAGGGAGGATGAATTTCATTTCTACAAGAATACTGTTTCTTGTGTAAGGTTTAAGGGAATGCCTTGTCTTCAAGGCAATTATTTTGAAGAAGTTAAGTCTTCCTTAAAAATGGTCATACAAGAAAAATTAGAGGAAGGATCTCCATCTTTTCACACTTATAGTTTTCTCGCAGGAATAGTGTTTCTTATGTTTGAAAGAAATACTGTATGGTTGAACGAAGGCCGAATAATTTTCTGAAAGGAAGACTGCACTTCTTCAAAAAGGAACACTGCATATTTCGAGGAATGCTGCTATATGTTGTAGGATCCTTCGTCTTTAAAGGGCTCTACTGTTTTACTTTGTTCTTTATTTTTGTCTACTTTATGTATTTGTGCACTATATTACTATATTTTATTTTGTGGCGTTATTTCCATTTGAAAAGGTGGGCCTTGCGGGTAGCATATATGTATAATTAATTATATATATATAATAATTTATATATATATACATATTTTATATATATATAATTATATTATAATTATATATATATGTGAAAAAGAGAGAGAGAGAGAAAACCGGAGAAATACCACGTCAGCCAGGACTCGAGAATGCGAAATCATGTTGCAAATCACAATTACAGGGTCCCAATCAGCTCCAGGAACACCACCACGCACATGATTCATTTGAAGTTTGTTTCACATCAAACAACCGTCCCTTCAGTCTGCTGCTTGATGCTCGATCCATCCATCCATCCATCCGTCCGTCCGTCCGTCCGTCTGTCTATCTATTTATCATCATTTATCTATCTAGTCTATCTATATAATATAAAATCATCTAACTATATACTAACTCTCAGTTGCACAGAATCTTCAGACTGAGCTGCCCAACTACATGATGACGCTTATGCATGCTCATAGCAGCTTCTGTTGCTATGCGCATTTCCCGCTCCTCCAATTCCAGCAAACACACTCTGTATGTTCTAACATGCTGCCAAACACTTTGAAGTGTCAAGGGAAAAAGGCAAACATCCTCCAGGATTTCATTAATCCGAGCTTCCTTTGCCTTGCAGGTTTGGATTCTAACTTGAAAACAATCTCCAACTTAGGATGCAAATGATGCAGTGACAGCAATGCTACCGAGAAACCCGTTTGCGACGCTCTAGCCGCTTGGAGATACCTTGAGGTGGCCCGGGTGGGGCTGCGACCTGGTCACAATTCTGTATTTGTCCCAAGGCTCCGAAAAAGTAACGAAAAGTATAGAAAAGTAAGGAATGTGAGAGAAACATAGAGAAACTTGCAAACGCTCGTAAGCATCATAAGCTCCACACCTGGTGCTATTATACGTCTTTGGAAGCATTGGAGTTATTGGAGAAAGAGAAAGCCGGAAAATCGCTGCGGCCTGACTCTGCTCCCCATCCCGCATGTGTGCAAGGACACCCTTGGGCCCGAAGAGCAAGAGACCCTACCAGGAAATGCGAATGAAAACGCGCAAATACTTCTGAAGAAACTGAAAAAAATATTAAAAAATTGCTTTCAAAAAGCTGTGCGCGCTGTGCGCCTCCTTGCCGTGCACCCTTCTGTTGTGAGCCCTTTCCTCCGTCGAAAAGCAAAGCGATGCGCAGCGCGCAGCCAGATTCTGAGTTTCTGGTGATCCGAGCCTCCGCATGATCTCCAGGCATTCGGCCCAGATCCTTTAGACCACACAGTTAATCAAGCAAGAGGCCAAGAGGTTACAAGAGGATACAAGAGGTTCAAAAAAAAATAGATGCTCCTATTGTTGACAAATGTCGGCAACCCTGAGAAAGTGCTTGAAATTTGTGGCAACTTGTGACAAATTGCAACGATATCAGAGGGCCAGTCGAAGCCGCTCCTCCTGGGAAAGCCGGCTTCGTCTGCCACCAAATCCAGCTGGGGGTTCCAGCTTTGCAGGTGGCAGCTTTGAAATGCCTGGCCATTCACGCAAAGAGACAAGCCGGAGGACAAAGAACACTACAAGACAAAACCCAGATAGATAATGATAGATCAAAGTCATGAGTTTCATGAGTTTTCGCTGGTTTGGGCATGCTTTGCCACGATACTTCGGTAGTCTTTTTTAATGTGAACGCAAGAATATTGTCCTCCCTCAATCCCTTTCCACGTGTTCCAAAATTGTCCATGACAGACCTGCAGGGCGCCATATCCTTGGACCTGGAGGAGCACCAACCTTGCGGATTGAAAGTTTCCAGAAACGGAAGGAACATGCTTGATACCAAAGGGTTTCAACTTCTTGGGTTTTTCATTCATCTGCAACCGGACGCGCTTCAAAAATTTCTCATCTGAGGAAAAGACACTGGATCCGCCCACGCTTCCGTTTCGAGAAGCTCCTCCCATGATCACTGGAAGTGTGTTTTGAAGCCACTTTAATATAAGCCAGTTGAAGCCGATGCAAAAAGCAGTTTGGGGACATCGAGGGACTTGTTTCCTCGACCCAAGTCGGAGAAGAAATGCTCTGAATCGACGTGCCTCGTGCAAGACCCAAGGAAAACAATTCAAATTTGTCATGTGGATTAGGAAGGCAACGGTAACTCAATAGATCTCAATAGTATGTGAAAGTTCCAGGAATCACACTCTTCGCTTTGAGCTCGAGATTGTGGTGAGCCTTTGAAAAGGAGCAAGAGTCAAGAGGGTCACCGGGCAACCTACACATAGACAAACTCAACTTGATATGTTTTTCCTGTTTTTTCTGTTTGGGAATATTTGATATACTTGCGTTAGTTCAAGGATCGGACCAAACTCGCCAGATTCCGCCGTCTGCGACGTCTGTGACCCGACAATTTGGGCGCTCGCGCTCCGCATGACAGACGCAGGCCTAAAAGCAAAGAAAATGGGTCGGAGGAAGACATCACCAGTGGAAACAACACTGTCTTGCGCTATGAAACTTGAAAAACCATTGGAAATCATCAAAGATTCCACAAAAGATTCTGAAGCAAAACAATTGAGCCTCCTGGGCGGCTTTCGCGCAGCACTGCAGGGATTGATGCAGAACACGACAAACCACTTCATAGTAATTACTTCAATGAAAGATCACAAGAAATTGGACTGTCTTTCTGGACTGAACTGTCTCAAAATCGCCTGGGTTTCTTTTTGACAGGTTTTTCAGCTTTTTCGGCTGGTGCACAGGAGGCGTAGAGCCTGGCTCAGGTTGAGGCTTGTCACGGCTTGTCTTCACGCCGTTGTAAAACGTGCAGCCGCACCCTCCTCCAAGATAGATCATATCTCCCATCGCAGCGACAGGTTCACCTGCAGAGTTGGGAACCCAGCCCAACTTGTCAACGTGTGTGACGTGTGTCAGTTGCTATGCAGCCATGCACGGCTGTAGCTGCAAACCGCGTGCGGAAATAAACTCATGAGATATCATGAGTATCATCATTCATAGGTTGTGTGACCTGTGCAAAATCATGAGATCATCAGCCTGCTACCGTGACAGCGCTCGGTAGCTTTAAAAGGACTTGACTTTCTGGTATCTCGAGGTGAGGTGCCTGTCACCATCTGAAAATCCGAACAGGCTTCACACAATTCCCGAAGATCCCCTTCAAAATTGCCAGACATTGAAACAAAAGTGAAAGCACTTTCAGCATGAATTCAGACAGTCAATAAAACATCAAACATTAGCAAAGCCTCTTGGGACATATCAAGGTCCATGTCCAAACCAGCACTGGCCTTCGCAAGTAATGGAGCAGACAGGATCATACCCAAGGCATGACCCAAGGCATCCGGCACAGTTCCAGAACATCATTTTTAAAAAAAAGATGTGTATAGTTGTGTATACGTAGAAAATGAGTTGGGTAATGAGGCAATGAGTGAGTTATCTCTGCGCCTGTGCGAGAGCTCGGGCAAGTGCTTCGTCAGCGGCATCTCGCATGGCACTACGTGAGTTTGACCTTTTCTCGGAATCTGTTAGCAAGACAAGAAGACAACTTGGAAACTGGAACAAATGAGCACAAAAAAACGGCCAAGAGGAAAATCTAGACTCTATTTTGCAATACAGCCAGGATCAAGAAAGGTTGTAATGAGCGCAAAAAAAAAGAAGAATGATGAAGTAAGAATTTTGGGAAGTGAAAAGAACATAGTTCTGCCTTAAACACCAGCGCTTCTCAAATTTGGCTTCTGAGACGAGTGCATTCTTGATGAAGTGGCTGGAGCACAAGGTGGTCCAGCTGACCTTGCGACCGCGGTTTGTCTCACAGCAACCATTGCCGAAGTTCATGAAACACAGGCAACGCTGAAACACGCCACATTTGCACTTTTCAAAAGTGAAGATCGCAAGGTTTGCTGTAGAGGCTGCAACTTCCCCACCTTCCCCTCCTTAAAACTCAGGAGCATGCCTTCCACCTTTCCTGATCTGAAACCCAAACCCCAACAGATTTGCCTTCTACTCCGAAAAGGGCGGCCCAATGCTGCCTGAATGTATCTCAACCTTTACGCCAGTAGCAGAAAATTGCCGACAATCACGCGGCAAACATACCTGAATTGTGCATGTCTGCCTTTCCCCACAACGGATCCAGAATGTCCAGGTGGAACGATAAAAAACTCAAAGCCCCATGCCTTGGCCACGATTCAAAAACACCTTGCGAACCTGTTTTGATCTGCCACACTCACCTGTCTACAAGTTGTCTACAAGACACCAACACATCTCCTTCGCCCGAATCCAAGCCGGAAATGGAATTTGTCAGTGCCGCAAAAGGATCACTTAGAGCTTAGAGATAGCACTGACGTTCGCGCGGTGTGACCCATACTTTGGACAAAGTAATTAAGTAGGCATTCTTAGTGGCCCTCAGACACGGTGGGATACTGTAATCAGCCAAGCAGTGAGTAGTGAAAGCCATGTCTACTGGGCCTACCAAGAGGACAAATGCAACAAAACCTCACCGCAAAGCCGACAAACGGCTAAACCCCTCAAGTTTAAGCAGGGCTTTGAAAAGCCAAGGATTCCTAGGCAAACAGGGCACTGGATGATCTACTGGGCCAGTAGATGCAACATGATGCAACGAATTGTCACAGTGACACAGTGAGTATTGAGATGCGGGACCGGCTGCTTGAAGGCCGCGCCCTTTCTCCTGCCAGTTTTCGGGTTTCCTTGACATAGAACACCATGGAACACCATGTTGAAATATGTTTGAAATGTGTTTGAGCTTTTACATTGTGTTTTACATTGTGTTTTACATTGTGTTTTACATGCGATTCTACAACTCAAAGCATTGTGTGACACCCTCTGCGCTCCTTGGTCCCTGCCAGGTTCATCTGCCTCAGCACAATGCTGAAACGCAAATGCCGGGAAGGCCTTGACACTGTCACTCGAAAGAAACCTTTCAGGAGAGAGGCCAGAGCATTCAGGTTCTCCTCTATCGCAGATAAGGCAGGGACCTGGCATGGGCATACAGAAACCATCAGAAACCAGGCAAGGTCAGGAGTAAAAGACTCGAAACACATCGAAAAACGATGGAACACATATATATATATATATATACTTTCTTTTTTCTTTCTTAGAAGACAAATCCGACACATTGCAGATCCGAACCTGTCGTCTCATGTTGTGCCCAAGTGAAAGCTTCTTCTCACTGGATGAAGCAACCTGCAGGTTTTCAGTGTGACAGAGATCAAGCCGTGCAGCATCCTGTATTGGACATCATTGCACGCACAGAAAGACTCAGCAAAAATGTAGCCACACTGGCCACACTTCCCAGATTTTGAGTCGCTGCCCGGCGCCTGCGAGCCTAACAGCAAGACCCCAAGACGGATTCATTTCTATCTCTCCATCGAACACCTGACATACTTCATCCACTCCTGCTATCCCTTTTTATCCACGGTGTATCATAGCAAATCCTAAGCCTGGCTGCGTGAAGATAAAATGAAAATCAGAATCCCACTGCTTGACAAACTATCAAATTGAATCAAAGAATTTCAAAGGCTTTTAAAGGATGCAGTTTGTCTGTGGTTTCACAATGTTTCACAGCTTGGTAAGAATCCAACATGGCAAACCTTCACCTGAAGCACCGAGACATGTGACTCACGTGACTCACGTGACTGTAACGATTTGAGAATTTTGAGATCTTGACATATCTTGACTCTATCTTTTGACATTTTTGACGGCATCACTGGCATCACACACAAAATCCGCCTTTTTGCTCCATGTATCTCCATGTGCACCTAAATAGCTTCAGCTTCAACTCAATGGATGAAGCAATGAAGCAGCTTCCGGAAGACCATGCTTTGCATGAGACTTCCGAATCGGAATGTTGACCTGATGTGAACCAAACAAAGATGCAAACGATTGCCAAGGAAAAAATGAACAGATTTGAAACAGCTGAATAGCTTAGATTTACATGGAATTACACCATGGCGGTTTCAAGATCCAGCTGCACTTAATGCAGCTTGGAGATGCTTAGAGAAATCCCCGTGCGGAGCGAGGAGGGCGGTGTTTCTTCTAGGAAGAATCCAGCTGAAGCGAGGCCCCTGTAACATGTGACCCTATGATACACTGCAACGAGGCTCACGATTCAACTCATGATCCTCTTCTGAAAAGGAATGAGTCGGGAAAAACGGAATTTCGAAGGCATTACCGCTTTGCGGATGTAGTAGCCATTCCATAAACTACCTGGCCCTGATGATTGCATGCTGTTCAGGATCAATACGAAACATATCAGTCTTGGTCCTTACATTTGTTTGTGGAGCTTAATGACAACTGAGTGCAAACCACATGCAAGTTGTGGCCACAATGGGAAAAGTCTGGACCGCGCATGCGGGAGCTAACAATCAGATGAGACTGAACCTGGCAAAGAGAAGCGGTCTTGTCATGAGACTTCAAAATATATATATATACTGTATATAAAATCGATTATTGTTTGTTGTGGAAAAATGTGAAAGTGAGAAAAAGGAAAATAACACCTGAAGCTTCTTTCTTCCGGCAAGATCAATGAGAAAATGAATATGAATATAGCGCAATAAAAACAAATCAGATAAATAGGGGTGTGAAGGAGGGTGTGTGATAGTGTACAGTATCTCGAATATTGTCGTGAATCGTCTGTGCAACAGCCCTGTTGCAGCCAGTCCTTTCCGCATAGCTCTCACATCTCCCTCAAAGCATTGCCTCTCTGCTGGTCGCTGCGAAGAGTCAAACCTAAGATCTTCTCCAATTGACGGCAGGAAAATGTCATGCGATGTATCCGCCGATATTGATGCTCTTTTGGTACATGCGCCTGCGTGCAGAAAGGAACGCGTTTTCAGGCGTCGGGAACTTGCAATTCTCCGGACATCTTTTTTGCAAACTCGATCAAATATGCACATTACATATATCATATGTATGCTGTATATGCAGATATACAAATGAAATGTGTTTAACTGTATATTTATACATATATTATACATATGTGTATATATTATATAAGTGTGTATATATATATATATGTGTGTGTGTATGTGTATATGTATAAATGATATATATGTATTATATATGTATATGATATGTATGCAATGTGAATATATGCGAAAAGAAATGGGTGGTAGCTGTGCACACCCTGAACCTTTAGAACCTTTTAGAACGAAGGTGCAAGGCCGCAACAGTCCGAGGAACATGGGTGCTGGCTTTGACGCAGGGTCCTGGAGTGTCAGCGCTGCAGCCTTCTCAAAAAGGCGTCGCCTTTCCACTTCCTGGAGCTGAGGGAGCTGAGACTCCAGGAACTGTTGGAACTCTTGGAACTGTGGCCACTGTTACTGTTGGAACGTGGAATGCTTGATGCATTCTGCCCAGCTGTGCAAATCTCAGGATAGCACGCTGAAACCTTTGCCACCAGGCGCTGGATCTGTAAACCACCAAGCATCCTACAATCTTGACAAGAGTCCAAAATTCAAAATACCCTTTATATCCCTTTATATAATATCTTTATGTCTGTTGGTTTCATGTTGTTTCATTTTGTTTCGTGTTGCATGAGAAACAGCCGTTTTATCACAGAATCAAGGTGTCAAGGTGTCCTCTCCAAACTCCGTGAGTCGACACCCGACTTCTGGGCACGATGCAAAGCACAATGCACCGCTTGCAATACGCTTGCAATACGCTTGCAATATTCCAATATATTCCAATATATTCCAAAGGTTCCGGAGAGGCAGAACAAATTTTATAAATTTTGAACAGTGCAATTTTCCTGTAGTGTCTGCATTTGGTCAGTTGATGTCAGTTGGCAAGCGGCAGTGCCTGTGTAGGGCTTTGGTGGCGACGTTCTGTCCATGTCACTGCCGACAGCATTTTCAGCCTCCAATATCAAGCAGGCTGCCCTGTAAAATATGCACCACTGGGCAGAACCGATGTTTCAGTATTCGGGGGAAGTGCCAACTGTACAATGCATCCTCCCTAATATGTTTCCAGAACAAATCTGAATAATTGTGAACCCGCAGCACGCTCCAATCCACTTCATCCCCTTCACCAACATTACTAACTTTACCTTGCACAGTCTGCCCAAGCTTTCACTTAGCAAGTGGATCAAGTGACAGTGGAGCACTTCAAGCCGGGGTTGTAGGATGCATCCCCTGCATGGCTCAAGAATCTTCGTGGATGTCAATTGGCCGAAAATGAAAACCAAACGAACCAAACATCACATGAAAGTCATCAAATTGTGGACATGAAATGGCATTGATTGACATTGATTGACATTGATAGATTTTGATGGGTTGGGGCGGTTGGGGATGGATTGTCTTTGTCTGTCCCTCCTTCCATGGGTTCCTGGTGCTCCTGTGGAACATTTGCTCTTTCCTGGTGAGGTTGTAAGCTCCCTAACAGCTTCTGTTTCAGGCTTCGCCTGCTTTCTTAACCTGCTGTCTTTTGCCCTTTCATGTCTATCTTATTCTATCTTCTTCTTTGGTGTCTTCTTTTTACATCTTTTGGTGCCATAGTTCGATAATCCGCACCAAAACACTCGAGCTATTTTGAGATGCGTTGCAGATGTTGCAGGCCTTGTCTGCTCCACGTGAAGCCTTCATCATCTGTCACGGTTCTCACCACCCGAGCGTGTCGGCCCAACTGCACGAGGTGCGCTAGATGGAATTCAGCTTCAGCTGTGCAGGTATCCACAGAAGAAACAACAAAGGAGGAAGAGCCGCCACTGCACGGCTACTTTTTGATGCGCAGATTTTTGCACATGTCATCTCCGCTTTGCATCTTGCTTTGAGCAAGAGCCCATGAGAGGTCGGGGAGAGCATCTTTGACCCTGTCCGACTGAAACATCTTTTGCACGTATTCAAGGTGAACTCACCCCGTTGGGGGCATGTGAGGGAATAGAGCCGTTCGATCTATACCCTCGCCAAATAGATGTAGAAAAAACCCTGCACAAAGGACAAGGCATGCGGCGCCTAAGCATTTTTTCAGAACAGTTTTGACAGTACATATGCTTGCAAGTCAGCCATAAATCCCAGTCAATCTCGTCTTCTTGCTGACAAATCCAACACTTGTTGTTTCTGTAATCTTCAAAACTAGATGGCACGCACCTGTCTCCTTCACCGAATTTGCGGTGAAGGAGCTGTATAGTGGCGTTGCCAATGCGATGGTAGGACGTTCCATCATCACTGGTAGTCCCAATGTCATGGTACGGCAGCTCGGCTGCATCAAACCTGTACAGAAAATCATGTACTTGGACTCTCCATTCGTTGTGTCCGTGCAAATCACCGGCTCTCATCCAGTACAAACCCAAAAAGTCAATACAATCCGAACCTCCTCGATAGGCCCTGTCTTCGGCAGCAAAAGAATGCGTCCCCAAGAAACGCCCCACAACCCCACCCCACAAGTTGTCCGGCATGCGCGGGAATCTGAGGACCAACCAAGCAATGGGGAAGCAAAAGCCATTGCAACTCCAGCACGAGTCCTCTGTACTTCCAAATCCCCCGACATCACACCAGAACGGCCCTGTCAGCGGATGGGGTCCACCCCAGTAAAAGGTGTCAGCCAAAGTTCCGTCATCGATGAGTCCTGCTCCTGGATCACAGCCACAACAATCACAAGAGCAACCTCCACAATCGCAGGAATGACCTCCAGCACCTTCACCACAAAGCATACACAAGCCAGCAACTGCAGCTACGATAATGAGCAACAACACCATGGCCCAAAGCACAACCGACCATGCAAACATTGCCAGGCCAAATAAGACCACGAGGAAAATGAGGGTCCAAATTCCAAGAGAAAGAGCATAGAAACTCCATGCAAAATCATCTGTGATTCTGTCCAAAGTCCATCCCTCTCCCTGAACATGGCAACCCCCGGTGCAGTCCGGGGGGGATCCACAAAGCTTCCGAATCTCCTTCAATAAAGAAGGATCGTGATGATCGCAGCGGATACGCTTTTTGCCAAAACACAACAACACTACAAAGAGGGTCAAAGTTATGATCACAACCTGCTGTATCAGCCATTTCAACGTCAAGTAGGACCACACAGAAAACGTGTACATCACACCCATGCACTCGGCACCTGTGCTATTTCTCACAGCACCTGTGCTGTTTGTCACGTTCTCATATCGTGGTGTTTCAAAGCCATGCCACCCTGACATGAATGCGTATTTCCAACCACAGTAGCAGTTCCATTTTGGTACGGGACATGAGACATAATCCAAGTCAATATGTCCACGGAGATTTTCTCTGCAAACTTGGTCGCTGACACATTGGTACTGTTCGCACACCCCTTCAAGAAAGTCGATGGTGTCAGTAATGCCAGCAGTGTTCCAATGGCGGTCACAAGAGCAGGTTTCTGTGTCGGGCATATATGTTCCATGCCGACAATCCTTCCTTTCTCCGGAAACAGCAATGGCAATTTGCCACAGTGAAAGCAATTTCTTCAAAGAGAAGCTCTTCATGGGTAGGTGAAACAATACTAGCACAGGGCTTCTGAACAGAAACGGCAAGAGCGGAAAGCCGGAAAGCCATGGAAAGCCAATGGCTTCCAAGACAGCGATTACCATTGGTGTCACAAGCAGAAATGGATGCCTTTAAATTTACAGCACTCAAGAATTCATACGCAGCGCTTCCTAGTGCCAGATACTCTGAAGGCCTCATCTAATGCAAAGTCAATGTAGTCTCGGAGACCATGCCTCTCACTTCGGGTGCACTATGTATGCACAAATACGAAGGAAAAATGCAATGTTTCAGTTTGTGCTCACAAATGTCTTCCTACATCTCCATGTGTTTGAAGACGAAGACACCTTGGAGGAATTGACGTTTTGAAAACGACAATGCATTTAAACAGCGTCACAAAGTAGTTACTATATGTTACTGTAGTGATGTCGTGCTGCAACACATGCCGGGCCAGCTGCAAAATGTTTACAGTGGCTTGTTCAGATGGTTGCATGCTCTCAGCAACTTCGCCATCTTCAACAACCTCGCAGTCATTTCAAGAGAAAGTACTGGGCAAAATAAGAACACAAATGACATCAAATGACAATATATATATATAACTTAAGTATCAGGGAATATTGAAGGAATGTTCAGGTCCTCAAGAATCAAGAACCTTTTGTTTTGTGTTGCTTGGGTTGTATGAGGCCAGTATTGCAACTCCTTGGCTCGTTTCTTAAAAGCCAAGTTTCAGGGCAACAGCATTATGATTTTGTGTACCGTTACATACTGGTATCCTCTTGCAAAGCAATGAACCAGGTCAGCTGATGACCTGCCTTTTGCAGAATCGCCAGCTCTTTGTCCTCAGATGGCAGCAAACACAAAACATGGAGCATTTTTTGGTCCGGGAGAAGATATCTTAAGTGAAATCTGACTTGGGCAGGCCGCCAACCTCTCTGTCTTTTTAATCAAGGATCTCTGCCTTTACCATGCCTTTGTGAATCTTTGATCCAGCAATCCAGCCCGTATTTTGCAGCTGTACATTCCAGCTTGGTACTCTCGCATGATGCCATCAGTGACTCACTATGATGTGTGCAAATTCAACAAACCATGTGCCAGTCAGCAAGGATCTAGTCAGTAATCATAGAAGATTCCTGGTAGGGGCTAAAATTTCGACTCGACCTTCTGCGAGCGATGTTGAAACGATCTAAACTTGAGAATGAAAGCATTCAATTTTGTCAATAGCACTAACCGTCACTGACCGTCCACCTTCGCTCAACCACTGCAGCCCAAGTCTCGCCATGTCGATTCTTGTTCTCATCAAACACACCATATCGGCTTTCATACTCCTGAGTCTGATGAGGTGTTGGATCAAAGAGACGAAACTAAGGAGCTCCGTTTTTATGGACAAGCAAGTACAAAACTATAGCACGACTTGAAGATTGGACTGTCAATTATCTTTGCAGCCGGTCCTTCAACTTGTATTTTAGGGACTCAATGATTTGTGCCCCATTCCACTTCTTTGACCTGGCAGTGGAGTCATCTCACATGTCACTCACAAACTACGTATTACACAAATATATCAAAAAATGTGCAGTGTTCATTTATATACATAATATATATATATATATACATTATTATATAACATATAACACACAGAAACGAGTTTCGTTTGTGCATCCTTAAACTAATATTAGTGCTGGGCTCCGAGCAAGCGCTTTACCAGCTCCTACACATTGGATCATGTGCGAATCAAGTGTCGCACATACTACAATTCAATCACAAACAGGCAAACCGGCAAACCATATTAAATATTTAAAAAATATTTAAAAACATGTTCACTGCCGTGAATGTTGTCTGTTGGAGACTGACACACACTGTTTTCGATTCCTCGGCTATGACATAGAACTAATCAGCAATGTGGCTGGTCAGCCATTCAGGCTTCCTCTTGGTTGTCAATGTGAGCGCCGAAAAATTTTGGAGTTTCCTTCCTTCAGCCAGTTTGCTGGGTCAGAAGCTGTGCGAAAGTGAGATTGTCTCAAGCAGTTTGTCGTTTGGACTCACTGGAAAAAAGAATCAGCTGCAGCTCTACCAACGGACGAACTTGGCCTTTTGTTTGCAAACCAACGTGGCTGCACAGCGTACCGTCCGATGGGGCGACACGCAATGCTTTGCTTGGATCAAGCTTGAAAGAAATCCAAGACTTGGGTTGACCGTTGAGGATCAGACTGCTGCACAACTGTACTTGCCGCTCCCCGCCTCGCCATCCTGCGAAACAGAGAAGTGAAAACAACCGTGGAACAAATGATGGACGTGGCTCACAGAGCATCACGAAATGTTCTATGCATTCTATGCGTTATGTCCTCATGGATCTGGTTTCAGTCCTTGAATCAAAGGACACAACGCATGGGTTTTGGCTCTGGTCCGCTACGACTCGAACCACAAATTGCTGCAAGACATTGCACCATATTGCAACCATATTGCACCTTGTTGCACCACTCTATCTTCTGAGGATTCTGGTTTGCAAAATCTTTGTAGAAACGATGACGGAGCAAAACTACCTGGGCAAGGACCTGGTTCTTTCGGTTCTTTCGGCTCTTTCGGCTCTTTAGCCTGTGAAGAAGATCTGACTTGGAAAATGCCACCTTGGTGAAAACAAGGTGAATGTCGAAGGATGTCGAAAGGTGTCGAAAGCGACAAAGCATGCTTTGCTAAGCTGCAAAGAGTACTGGTTTATGATGATGGTTTATGTATAAACTCTCAGCTGCAGGCTTCTGTCGTGACCTTCCTCTGCTTCAACGCACGGTGGGGCGTAAGAGCGTGTAGCCTGGCTGGACACTGTTGACCTTCCATCTTGGACTATGCCCCCAAGAGGACTAGGTATTTAATAAATTTTAATAACGTATTGCACACCTTCAATGGTCACTTGGCCCAAATCTTCATATGCCAACAAAGCCCCACTTCCGCCGCTCTAGCTTGATACAAGTACCCCTTTTTTTCCATCAGTGTCACTTTTTGGACCGGGAGAAGTTCCAACCCTAACCAAGTCAGAGGAGTTCCAAACGCTTGTACAACGTTTTGGTACTTTTCCAAACGCTGAGCAAGATCCTCACCACACCCTCACACCCTGGACACTCGGTTCTGCCAGAATCAAAATCAAAACGTGGAGCTGGCTGGAGGCGTCACAGTTCTGCACGCATCAAACGCATCAAACGCATCCACTATCATCCACTCATCCACGTTGGACAATTGTTTCTTTTACGGCACCATATGGAAAAAGTACGGCCACATGGATGTACTTCTGGATGCGACTGGACACAACGGCGGAATACCTGCCCTTACCAATGCACGAACTAGACCGCAGGTTGCATAAGATATCCGCCGACCCCTGCCGACAGCAGGGGGAGCGCGTCAGAGAAGAGATTACAAGCAACAAGTGTTGTGCAGTGCAAGTGAGGGGCAAGCGAGGGGGGGACAGAAAGGGAAGCCAGGTGCAGAGTAAGAAGCCCAAAAAAGGAAGCGAGAAAGGAGGGGCAGTCTCAGCGAACGTAGCGGGGCAAGCGAGGGGGGGACAGAAAGGGAAGCCAGGTGCAGAGTAAGAAGCTCAAAAAAGGAAGCGAGAAAGGAGGGGCAGTCTCAGCGAACGTAGCAAGCGAAAGAAGCACGAAACAAGAAGTTAGAAGCAAGAATGCAGAAGCAAGAGTAAACGAGCGACAGAAAGTAATGTTTGGCACTCTGGGCTACGGGCCGCGGGCCCAATCCGTCCTTCACTGCCATGGTGTTTTAGCCCTGCGAGGAGGTCCCTTGACCGGAGCTGTGCCGCACGAAAGCCAGCTGTCAGACAATGCAGGCAAGTTGGCAGTTGGCAGTGCAGGAACGCAGGGAAAAGCTAGGTTTGAGCTGCAAGACGACGCAGGCAAAGTGGCAGGGAAAAGCAAGGTTTGAAGCTAGTTTCTAGGCAGTTCAGAAGGCAACGTTTGGCACCGTGGGCTGCCGGCTGCGGGCCCGATCCGTCCTTCAGTGCCATGGTGTTGGGGCCCTGCGGAGGGGTCCTTGGACTCGAGCTGACGGCAAGACACAGCAAGGTTTGAAGCTAGTTTCGACTTGACCGGAGCTGTGCCGCACGAAAGCCAGCTGTCAGACAATGCAGGCAAGTTGGCAGTTGGCAGTGCAGGAACGCAGGGAAAAGCAAAGTTTGAAGCTAGTTTCTAGGCACTGCAGAAAGCAACGTTTGGCAGTATGGGCTGCCGGCCGCGGGCCCGATCCGTCCTTCACTGCCATGGTGTTTGAGGCCTGCGACAGGGTCCTTGGACCCGAGCTGACGCCAGGAAACAGCAAGGTTTGAACCGGCAGACCTGGTCCGTCCCTCAGGGCCCTGCTGTTTGGCTGTGGCGCAGGCGCCGTTTTGGGTCAGACAGCAAGGTTTTCTTGTAGGTTCAGAAAGCAACGTTAGGCACTCACGGCCGTGGCCCGCAGGCCCGATCCGTCCTTCACTGCCATGGTGTTTGAGGCCCGCGACAGGGTCCTTGGACTCGAGCTGACGGCAGGAAACAGCAAGGTTTGAAGCTAGTTTGTAGGCAGTTCAGAAAGCAACGTTAGGCACTCACGGCCGTTTTTGAATGTTTGTGACGGCCGGAAAGGGCGCGTTTTTGAAGGTTTGACGGCTGGAAGAGAGCTTGTTTTCTTGTAGGTTCAGAAAGCAACGTTAGGCAGTGGGAGCGGTTGCCCGGAGGCTCGGTCCGTCCTTCAGGGCCCTGCTGTTTGCTGTGGCGGAGGCGCCGTTTGTGAGCCTTGACGGCTGGAAGAGAGCTAGTTTGGGAGCCGTTGCCCGGAGGCTCGGTCCGTCCTTCAGGGCCCTGCTGTTTTGCTGTGGCGAGGGAGCCGTTTGTGAGCCTTGACGGCTGGAAGAGAGCTAGTTTTCTTGTAGGTTCAGAAAGCAACGTTAGGCAGTGGGAGCCGTTGCCCGGAGGCTCGGTCCGTCCTTCAGGACCCTGCTGTTTGGGCGTGGCGGAGGCGCCGTTTGTGAGCCTTGACGGCTGGAAGAGAGCTAGTTTGGGAGCCGTTGCCAGGAGGCTCGGTCCGTCCTTCAGGGCCCTGCTGTTTTGCTGTGGCGAGGGCGCCGTTTGTGAGCCTTGACGGCTGGAAGAGAGCTAGTTTTCTTGTAGGTTCAGAAAGCAACGTTAGGCAGTGGGAGCGGTTGCCCGGAGGCTCGGTCCGTCCTTCAGGGCCCTGCTGTTTGGGCGGGGCGGAGGCGCCGTTTGTGAGCCTTGACGGCTGGAAGAGAGCTAGTTTGGGAGCCGTTGCCCGGAGGCTCGGTCCGTCCTTCAGGGCCCTGCTGTTTTGCTGTGGCGAGGGCGCCGTTTGTGAGCCTTGACGGCTGGAAGAGAGCTAGTTTTCTTGTAGGTTCAGGAAAGCAACGTTAGGCAGTGGGAGCGGTTGCCCGGAGGCTCGGTCCGTCCTTCAGGGCCCTGCTGTTTGGGCGTGGCGGAGGCGCCGTTTGTGAGCCTTGACGGCTGGAAGAGAGCTAGTTTGGGAGCAGTTGCCCGGAGGCTCGGTCCGTCCTGAAGGGCCCTGCCTGCTGTTGTGTTTGCTGTGGCGAGGGCGCCGTTTGTGGAGCCTTGACGGCTGGAAGAGAGGTTGTTTTCTTGTAGGTTCAGAAAGCAACGTTAGGCAGTGGGAGCGGTTGCCCGGAGGCTCGGTCCGTCCTTCAGGGCCCTGCTGTTTGGGCGTGGCGGAGGCGCCGTTTGTGTGCCTTGACGGCTGGAAGAGCGTTTTTGAAGGTTTGACGGCTGGAAGAGAGCTTGTTTTCTTGTAGGTTCAGAAAGCAACGTTAGGCAGTGGGAGCGGTTGCCCGGAGGCTCGGTCCGTCCTTCAGGGCCCTGCTGTTTAGGCGTGGCGGAGGCGCCGTTTGTGAGCCTTGACGGCTGGAAGAGAGCTAGTTTGGGAGCCGTTGCCCGGAGGCTCGGTCCGTCCTTCAGGGCCCTGCTGTTTTGCTGTGGCGAGGGCGCCGTTTGTGAGCCTTGACGGCTGGAAGAGCGCTAGTTTTCTTGTAGGTTCAGAAAGCAACGTTAGGCAGTGGGAGCCGTTGCCCGGAGGCTCGGTCCGTCCTTCAGGGCCCTGCTGTTTTGCTGTGGCGAGGGCGCCGTTTGTGAGCCTTGACGGCTGGAAGAGAGCTAGTTTTGGAGCCGTTGCCCGGAGGCTCGGTCCGTCCTTCGGGGCCCTGCTGTTTGCTGTGCTGAGGGCGCCGTTTGTGAGACCTTGACGGCTGGAAGAGAGCTTGGAAGAGACTGTTTTCTTGTGGTTCAGACGAAAGCAACGTTAGGCAGTGGGAGCCGTTGCCCGGAGGCTCGGTCCGTCCTTCAGGGCCCTGCTGTTTGGGCGTGGCGGAGGCGCCGTTTGTGAGCCTTGACGGCTGGAAGAGAGATAGTTTGGGAGCCGTTGCCCGGAGGCTCGGTCCGTCCTTCAGGGCCCTGCTGTTTTGCTGTGGCGAGGGCGCCGTTTGTGAGCCTTGACGGCTGGAAGAGAGCTAGTTTTCTTGTAGGTTCAGAAAGCAACGTTAGGCAGTGGGAGCCGGTGCCCGGAGGCTCGGTCCGTCCTTCAGGGCCCTGCTGTTTTGCTGTGGCGAGGGCGCCGTTTGTGAGCCTTGACGGCTGGAAGAGCGCTAGTTTGGAGCCGTTGCCCGGAGGATCCGACCGGGTCGGTCATTCAGGGCCCTGCTGTTTGCTGTGGCGAGGGCGCCGTTTTGTGAGCCTGACGGATGGAAGAGAGCTAGTTTTCTTGCGTGTCAGGTCTGTGAAGGTAGTTAAGGAGAAAGCAACGTTAGGCAGTGGGGGCCGTTGCCCGGAGGCTCGGTCCGTCCTTCAGGGCCCTGCTGTTTTGCTGTGGCGGAGGCGCCGTTTGTGAGCCTTGACGGCTGGAAAAGAGCTAGTTTGGGAGTTGTTGCCCGGAGGCTCGGTCCGTCCTTCAGGGCCCTGCTGTTTTGCTGTGGCGAGGGCGCCGTTTGTGAGCCTTGACGGCTGGAAGAGCGCTAGTTTTCTTGTAGGTTCAGAAAGCAACGTTAGGCAGTGGGGGCCGTTGCCCGGAGGCTCGGTCCGTCCTTCAGGGCCCTGCTGTTTTGCTGTGGCGGAGGCGCCGTTTGTGAGCCTTGACGGCTGGAAAAGAGAGAGTAGTTGGGAGCCGTTTGCCCGGAGGCTCGGTCCGTCCTTCAGGGACCATGCTGTTTTGCTGTGGAGAGGGGCCGCCGTTGTTTGTGGCCATTGACGGCTGGAAAGGGAGTAGTTTCTTGTAGGTTCAGAAAAAAGCAACGTGAGGCAGTGGGAGCGGTTGCACGGAGGATCGGTCCGTTCCTTCAGGCCCTGATGTTGGGCGTGTGGCGGAGGCGCCGTTCGTTTGTGAGCCTTGACGGCTGGAAGAGAGCTAGTCTGGGAGCCGTTGCCCGGAGGCTCGGCCCGTCCTTCAGGGCCCTGCTGTTTTGCTGTGGCGAGGGCGCCGTTTGTGAGCCTTGACGGCTGGAAGAGAGCTAGTTTTCTTGTAGGTTCAGAAAGCAACGTGAGGCAGTGGGAGCGGTTGCCCGGAGGCTCGGTCCGTCCTTCAGGGCCCTGCTGTTTGGGCGTGGCGGAGGCGCCGTTTGTGAGCCTTGACGGCTGGAAGAGAAGCTAGTTTGGGAGCCGTTGCCCGGAGGCTCGGTCCGTCCTTCAGGGCCCTGCTGTTTTGCTGTGGCGAGGGCGCCGTTTGTGAGCCTTGACGGCTGGAAGAGAGCTAGTTTTCTTGTAGGTTCAGAAAGCACGTTAGGCAGTGGGAGCCGTTGCCCGGAGGCTCGGTCCGTCCTTCAGGGCCCTGCTGTTTTGCTGTGGCGGAGGCGCCGTTTGTGAGCCTTGACGGCTGGAAGAGAGCTAGTTTGGGAGCGTTGCCCGGAGGCTCGGTCCGTCCTTCAGGGCCCTGCTGTTTTGCTGTGGCGAGGGCGCCGTTTGTGAGCCTTGACGGCTGGAAGAGAGCTAGTTTTTTTGTAGGTTCAGAAAGCAACGTTAGGCACTGGGAGCCGTTGCCCGGAGGCTCGGTCCGTCCTGGGCGTGGCGGAGGCGCCGTTTCTGAACTTGGAAAGCTGGAAGACGGCTACTTTTCTTGTAGGTTCAGAAAGCAATGTGGGGCATTGCCGTGCGGTGCGGCGACCTTAAGCTGGAAACTTCATCAGGTATGCACGCGCCACTGGTTGGTGCGACACTGCCGGCCGCTGGGATTGCGATGCGTTACCCGAATTCGGCCGGAAGCCAGTGTTGAGTGCACCACCGTGCCGCATGTTGGACATGCATGCGAATATGTGCGACCTGCGAGCAGGCCATTGGTAACGCGAAATTGTTTGCCGCAGCCATTACCGCGGCGGTGATCGACGCGCCCTGTTGCCACAGGGCTTTGCACAGACTTGGCACAGTACGGGCAGATGTATATGTGCAGTCGTGGCGGTGCTGTGTCAGGCCCGACAGCAAGCTGCTGGTTCGATGAGTGGGCAGTGTCCGTTTTGGGACCTTCTGCTCGCGTGGAAGTTTGTCTTGCTTCGTGTATTTCCTGAATTTCCTTGCGAATGTCCTCTAGGATTGCTGCGTGCCGGTGGCGGGTTTCGCGTTGGCGCAAGCGGGCCAGGCGTTGATTCGTGCGATGAGCAAGACGGCAAACGAAGGCAAAGGCTGTGCATGCGTTGCATACTTGTGTGCCGTTTTGAGTATATTCACGACCTTGTTGCCAAGCTGTAAACTCTGTTCGTGGCTTGCGTTCCGCGCACTGGCGACATTGCCAACAGCCGCGTAGTTTGGTGGCACATTCTCTGCAGCAGCGGCGATCCGCGTTGCGAGCTTTCCATGCGGCTGCGCCAAAGTCGGATTCTGCTTTCACAACGCCACACTTGAAACAAGGTTTCTTCACTTCACATGTCAAACACACACGAAAAAAACTACACTGCCGTTGACGATGCTTTGCTGGAAAATTGTCTTCGGCATGCCACAGCTTGCAAACGTTGCATTGCCACGGCGTTCCTGCGTCTGCGTAGTGCTTTGTGCATTCGCGACAGACGCGATCCTTGTCCTCGCGCTTCCATTGACCGGTCGTGAAGGCTGCTGCTGGCTTGCGTTCCGTACAGGTTGCACACCGACGTTCTTCGCAGTATTTGGCCAACAACGATTGCCAGTTGATGAAATCCCCTCGAAGGTGTCGCAGAAGAAGGTCTCGGCCCAAACCAATTCCCTTTTGGAATGGAGCGGCGTCAAAAGGTCGAAAAATCAACAATTTTTCGCGTCCTGTGACGCGAGTGATCGCGACATAGACCGTGAAGGGATTTCCTGTGGGACCTATACAAAGATCCGTCATCACCCCCTCTTTGATGGTCTGTCCTTGCGCCACATGCGCGGTGATGGCGAACTGGGGTGCGAGCGGGAATTGCGTCCGCGATACACGCAGCTTGGGGCGTTGGCGTTGCCGGTCTAAGTACCACACACGCCTGCAAGTTCCGACGGGGTATACGTTTGCATCCGGCAGACCTGGCACATGCCATGAGGTTGCGGTTTCAAACCTCACATACACCACGGCCGGCAAAGTGTTGCACACGACTCCTTCCGGCGCAGGCGTCTCATTGGCAATCGTGGACCAACCGACGACGTAGCCCTTGGTGCCTTTTAGAATGCCACGCTTCCGGTCGAGGTGATCTGTTGCACGGACAGGCATGCCGACGCACAACGGCAACACGCCGTACAGTCCACCGCACTCTTTGTCGTGTCGCTGCAACCATTGCAATTTCTCCGTCGTCAAATTCGGCTTCTCCTGCACGACCACAGACGACGCAACATCTTGCGCAACAAATAAATACGGTTGCTTGTCTCTGGCATTCGCCCACTGTATGGCGCGAAGCTTGTTCACGTGGTATTTGATGTCGTTGGTGCCGAAAATCGCGACCGCATCTGCAAATTTCTTCTGGAACCGTGTGTCCGCAGCTCCTTGCGCCACAAGTATGCGCGAACGGCGATCCGCCGCACAGTAGCTGCATTCGGCCTCTTGTATGGCTTCTGGAATTAGGCCTTGTGTAGGCAACGCGGCGCAACTTGGTTGTTGGCACGTCGCCTGCCCAGCAATCCAGCTGCCTGGCACTGTGGTAGGCCGCCCGTGCAGAAAGCGATGGTTGTCGGACAAGTCACCATGGCGCAGTTGCTCACGCGCCACAGAAGATATGCCCAGGGGTCGGCGGCAGGGGGCGGAGCCCTTTAATTTCTTTGGGGTTTGCAACAGGTTGGGCCAAATTCGAATCTGATTGGCCAACGAAGTCTCTGAGACTCTCCAGATTTGGAGCCATTTGAGCATCCTGCAGCACCTTCTGCATGTAAGGCTCATATCTGTCCCTGCGCCGCTGTGTGGGTTATGTTGATTATGCTGATGGCAACCACTATGTGATGTGACAAATGTACTGTATGCCATGAGGTCAATGATGGCGAGCAAAAAAAAAACGCTAGTACCCGAAATCCAACGCAGCGATGCACGTCTCAGCTACGATTCAGATTGAAGGCTGGCACCAGCCCCACTGGGGCAGCAGCTCAGATCTGTCATTCGAGGCTCATGGGATCACAGATTGGATCATTTCTTGCAATTTCTTGCAATCCATCTTGACCCATCTTGACCCCCGGTTGTTTCCATCCTGAATTGGCAGTGTTTTGCATCCTCCGAATGTAATCCCCCACCAGTCTTCCACGTGGCACCTCAGAAGGTATGAGACATCGTGCAGCTCACCATTGGGCAATTTACTGAATGCCATCTTTTCCAGCAACTTATAGATGCCGCTGCCAGCCTCACAGCATGGGCAGTGAACATTAGGCAGCCAAAAGTCTTCCCAAAAACAATAAAACATACTGTCGATGGAAGAAACTCCTGCACCAGTTGATAGGTGGTTTATCCGTTTATCCCATCATTTATAGGGTTTCAACCATCCAAGGTGTTGCAGGATTTCTTCCATCCACGTATCTAGGGAAGTGGATGATCTGCAATCAGCTGTTTTGGCTGCCCCATCATGCCCAAGATTTCAACATATTTCAACATGTTCAACCAAGATCAACCAAATCTATGGAGCATCTGCCTTCACGCCCTGCCTTCACGTTGGTACCCTTGGTGTCCACGTGTTTGCTGCGTGGCACCTCAGGTGCCACACAGTCGCGGTACCGCAACTGGGGCACCCCATGGCGGATCCAATGGTCCCAGCCGGTGCTGGGAAAGCTGGACCAAAGCGGTGCCAGCATCGACCAGGTGTCGTTGCCTGAGCCATCAAAAACCGATGTTCAAACAGAAAACGGCCAGCCAGTTACCTCAGTTAACTCCAAGGATTAACAAAGTGTCCATTCTAGTCACGTTGCGTATCATCCAACCCAAGCCAGGGAAGTAGTCCGTTCGGAACAGCTTCCGTTCATCGGAGGCTATCTCCGAGAAGCCGTTGTCATTCCAGGAGGACACACACCAAATGGATGGGTCGTGTTCCAGCAAAGGAGCAGTGATGCGGAAGTACCACAGGAAGTCGGGAGCTAAAACTAAGTCATTTTCTATGAAAATGGCAAACCTCAGATCGTGCGTAGAGCATTTAATGCTGAAGATTCCAATAGCACAATTTAAAAGAAGGTGAAGAAGACGTTCATTGCATTCCATTTCGAGGAACCGGAAGGATTGGGATATCTGAACCATTCTTAACCACTCAAGTATGCAGACCTTATAAACACGTGGCCAGCAGTAGGTTGTTGAGCTCCAGACTGCTATGCTCAGAGTATGATGGGTCACTGGGAAATTTGCCAACACCAAGCAACTCAAACTTCGCAACTTCGAAACCTCAAAAGTTCAGAGGATCTCGATCAGTGGTATTTACAGGGAGTTTGCCCGTTGTCAATTCTGTGACATGTTGATATTGCACAAGTTGGCACATTTGTAAATGCAGCGGCCTGCAAGGTGACCAATATCCAAGGGCAGAACCGTACATATTGACGACTTGCATGTTTGAGTTGCAAAGACCTCCCTAGTGAGGCAACATAACTACTGGAGAAAGACATGTCTGTTTCAAAATCAGGCAAGCCAATAATATGTCGAGAATCTTTGCGAAAGCGCGAAGCGGAAATGCGCAGCTATCTTTGCCACAGGTACCTTGCCAGGCAGCTTTGTGGGTAAAGGTGTTATCTGTGCACTGTCTGTGTCACCGTTCCGAATAAACACTTGAACCAAAGATCCTGTTCACCAGAATTGTCACCAAACTTGCCTAACCCTTCCAAAACTCGGTGAGAAGCATAGATAGTACAGAGGAATAGTAGAGCCATGCAGAAGAGGCGAATCAAACAGGCTTAGAGGCTTAGATCTGCAGCAAAAACATGATGCTTTCACTTGGAGAACTCCCAACAGGTAATCCCAAGTCCCCCAGGCCTTCTGCTTTGGATCGTCTGGTTTTTTCCAAACATTGACCTGATACCTGCTGGAAGAAGTGCGCACAACAGCCTTGCAACGGCACATGACACCGGATACAAAGTATGAATATGAAGTAATTGATGCGCACAAAATACACCATACCTTGGAACCTGGCATGGGCGGCATATTTCTGAGGTATGATGTGGTAAGGCAATCATCTTCCCATCTCACTTACTGGAGACTAGTGGTCTACCGTTCAAACATATAAAAGTGTACAAATTGGCACAGTGCTCATCGCCCCTTCCTACCTCCATCTTGTCGAAGGAAGGAGCATGG
The DNA here is from genome assembly GCA_947184155.2 of Cladocopium goreaui. NCBI lineage: Eukaryota > Dinophyceae > Suessiales > Symbiodiniaceae > Cladocopium > Cladocopium goreaui. The sequence goes on along the minus strand of CAMXCT020000365.1, from coordinate 151,717 downwards.
TCCAACGAGACGGCCAAACGAAAAAGGCTCAAATCTGGTTGCTGCAGAAGTGAATCCAAACACCTGAAAGCCCGAGGGCTACAGGAATGACCGGCAGGACTATTTCCAACATGTTGCATTGAGTCTGAACTTTGCAGCTACTCAACAAGGTTTACGGCTGCCAAATGTGTATATGTTGTATATATATATATATACCCTCTGGTAATTTAACATAGCTATGGAAAATGGCAATTTTTAATGGAAAAACTCACTATAAATGGTCAATTTCAATAGCTATGTTAAATTACCAGAGGGTATATATACATACATACATATATGTCATTTACTGTATTCACCAGACTTAAATCGGACTTCTTTCGGCACCCGCTTCCTGAGCGATAATTATGCAAGCAACGCTCTAAGATACTTTCCATCACCCACATCAGTGCCTTGCAAGGGTGTCAGTTCGATCATGCGCCACGATGACAATTCCAGCTCTGCCACCACCCAGCGCTTCCAGTTTCGACGGGGATGGTGATGGAGCGACTTGAGCCGCATCCACAGCTTGGGCTTTGGAGCTTGACTGAAAAACCTGGACAGGAAAATCATGGAAAATCCATGACCTGGATGCGTGGATTTCTCGGCTGCAGTCAAGGTGCACGTTCGGAACTGGATAACCTGTCAAAGGACATGAAAATCGCCAGCTCTAGTGATGCCCTAATCGCCCTACAGTAACCACTGGGGCTGGAACGAATGATCCTCAAAAACGGGTTGCATCAAGTCCCTGTTTTGCCGCAAATCTTTAAGATCCCAACACCGCTGCTGACATGAGAGGTTGATGGCGACAGTTACGCATAGGGTCGATGTGCAGAAGATGGCCTGATACCATTAGGAATTATTTGGGTCCTGTCAGTTTGTCGTAGTAGATTTCTCCTCTACATTTTCTCTCACTCTGCTTCTGGGATTCTTCTTGGACGCAAAAGTCGCATCCAAGTCACGGTGGCTTTGTACTGTGGACAGCAGATTTCACTGCCCTGGCAGTCAGATTCCCAACGACACCAGTGGCTTCGTAGGGCCGCTCCAAGCAACTTCCCGCGCCTACCAGCACGTTCCATCGCATGCAGTGTGGCGGAATGCGCCCGGCGCAAACGTTGCACTGCCGCACGTTCGTGGCTGGGGTCGTCGGATTCACCTACAGCAGGAGATATCTGAATGCAAGACATCGATCTGAACCGGAAGCTACATAATCTACGAGAAAATCTGAGAACGAGTGATGTTAATTGGTTTGCATCATTGATAGCGGAAACACGATATATCATATAGATTCATATAGTATATAATATCACTGGAAGTTCAACTAGTAGCAATGATGGGAAAATGATTCCACTTGAGCCGTCTTGAGCCACCTTGAGGCACTGAGTTCGCCACTGATGGCAAGGTAAAGTCCAATCAATGCTGTGATAAATGCCAGCAACACCTTGGAAGAGCGGTCAAGTTGAACTCGAATCGGATTTCGGACAGTTTTTATCCCATATCATCCCATTGGCTGTTGCGGTCATTGGCAATAGATTATTCGCTGCTAATCGTTTCAGTAGCACTGTCCGTGACAGTGAAGTCCGATCATGAGCCATTTCAGCGCTGAGCGCCCGTTGAATCTGTTGAATTCTGAGATGTGTCACCAGATGTTACCAGAAAGCCAGTCCGGTCAGCTGGGCTTCCTCCCTGGTCCACTCAGATGCCCGCAGCGCCCAAGAGGATAAGAAGCGTCTGTTGAAACGAGCCTCAGACTTCATCTGCAGTGGCCTTCCATGGATTCTACATGATTCTACATGATCTGTATTGATCTGTTGATCTCAAGAATAGAAAAACCATTGTGAAAGTTTTTTCAAGAAAGGCACTGTACCAAAGCACCTTGAATTGCTGAGAGGATTCTGCTAGATTCTGCCTGACTCCCAAGATATCCAAGATGCTGGCTTGCACTGCACAAGCTCCGTCGACGGGAAGCCACCACCATGTTACAAGGTATGCCCCTTTAGATCCTGTCAGATCCACAGCCTGAACCCAACTGGTTGGTTCTATGTGCGCCACTGAATTTAGCTGTGGTACTTGACTTCATACTCAAGAAATGATATGTTTTCCATTGTTTTCCTAGATACCTTCAGATGTTTCAATTGTCGCTTGAAACATCTACATATATATATATATATATTTTTTGCTATCGTGGCCTGCAAAAATGCCTGCATGGCATGTTTGAATCTAGTGCTGTAGAGTCTGCAAACTTTGGAAAGATGAGACGCTCAGTATGATTCTGGATGTAGCCCATGGATGGTACGCAGCTGGCTGAGCCATAGACTCTTGGATCTCTTGGATCTCTTGGTGACCGGATTCACCAGCAATATCTGCCCCCATCCCAGCAAGTGACAGCAGCTTCTCGGACGTAATTTTGACACCGCACCCCAGCTGCTGCAGTGGGATGAAACTTGCCCGGTCACAGGGTGGCCGGGTTAGACAGAACTGGACAGAACTGGACAGAACCGGCAGATTATTCTGCACAAAACAAGATAGCTACGCTATCTGTTAGCCCCAAGCTGCTGACTTCAGAAGTACTCGAGCCACAACATGCAAAAACTGTTTGCTTTTGTTGCATGGAACCTTCCAGTCGCACTGTTTTGTTAGTGAACAGGATGATTCCCAGAAGTCAGCACCTCGCCCTTCAAAGCGCATGTCTTTCACATGCTTATACTTCCATTGGACATCCTCGGCCAAGGTGCATCGTTGACAAAGGCGGCAAAATACCTGGAGGGAAACTGTCTGGGGACCGGAAGCAACAAATCAAATCAGACTTGGGCTAAAGAAGGGAGAAAAAGAAAGGGCACCATGAACTCAGTTTGCCGCTGAATCTGCTGATTACTTGGCCAACATCTCTTCGATCTCCTTCAGCCTCAATCATCAGTGCGAATTTGTGTCATGGTCAAGCAGCTGACTTGCTGCTATGGGTTGCTACAATCACCCAAACCACACCTTACAATGAGCACATGTTTGTGTGTACGGCAAATATGTATGTACGTATGCATGTATGTACATACATATGTATATACATATTTACATACATTCACATACATGATTGCAGGTGCACAATTAAATTGTGATATGATTAAATTGTGTCTGCGTGCGTGCATTGGGTATACATATCAACAGTGTATGGAAGTTTGTGCAAAAAAAAATCAAGAATCTAGAATTCCCATTTGTTGCTTCGAATCAAGCTTCCTCTCTGGTCTGGTCACACCAGTTGCCGGTTACACTTAGTCCCGGGCATGAAGCGCGAATGGTCTCGGACAGTGGCCAGAGATGCTGCGATGCAGGACACCCCAGTCCTGGTCCTGAGGGGATTCGGAAAAAATGGGCGATGCAATGTATAATTTCATGTAACTTCCCTGGGTAGTTACTTTCTTTCGGGACTTTGCCCTAGACCAGAGCCTGCAGCCCCAAGTTTGAATAATCTTGTTCATCTCGCAACTTTGAATTCAACACCAAGGCTGCGGCTCGCCGTTGTACATCTCTGGCTTTGCACGGAGGTGGATCTGGCCACATAGAGTGATCATGAGACTTCGGCCAGCATCAGTTGGCATTAGCAATGTTACCTACGTTTGCGTAAGAATCTCCCCGCGCATCAAACAGCCTGAAGCATCTCTCCGTAGTAGGCATCTTTCAATCTGTTCTCAATTGCCTGCGCACAGGACTATACACTTTCTGGCCAGGAAAGCACCTGATACTTACGGCCCTGCAGCGCTTACCACAGAAGCACTGCTGACTTTTTCCAGATACAGAAGAAAGAGCAAAATGGAGCTGAGTAGATCCGATACAAGATGTGAAGAACAGGAGTGTTGACAACAAAGTACGCAAACTGTTTATGCCTTTCACTCTCGCAACTAGTTACCTTGATTCCCCTTCCCTTTTGAAGGCCAGAGATTTTCCAAAGTACTCCTTGTTTGTGGCGAACGAAATCTTGCGTGGCCTCTCGGCCCTGCTTTTGCTCGATGTCTTGGACCTACATTTTCGCAGCTGGTGGCATGCATGGTCGGATTTCGGAAAGTCACAAGGCAAAATGGTAAGGGGTGGAGGAAACGCTGGAGCATTCTCCTGAAAACAATCAAGATTATGCATAAATGACTTTAAAATATTCTTAAAAATAGTATATATAAAATACTATATATATATTATATATATATAAATGTGCTTGGTATTGGTACGAGTACTCTCCCAGTATCCAACACCAGCATGGCCCAATGATCCCACTGCGTCTGAGTCACCTCCTGTGCTGTGAGAGAGAGCACCTTCTCAGCTGCCTGCGGCAGGGGCAGGGCGTTACTGAAGGTCCTCTGGTTGCGAAATGTTTTGTCAGTTTTGATATATTGACCCGAGGGCCCAGCTGGATGGAAAGCGGTAACCCAGCAGTTGCCAGAAGCCTTGGGGCTGACTGGACAAATAATTCAAAGGTGTGCGCCGGAAACAAATATTTAGCACATCATCAGATGTAAAATTGTGAGCTTATCGACGCCACACCGCAGAAATTGAACAAGGTCGTCACATCTTCAAATTTGCAGCGCAAGTTCAAACGAGGTCCAACCTAGCAGCCGCAATACAGCCGACGGCGAAATGCAAAGGCCGGCATCAGAGTCCGTCACCCGAGTCAGTCACCAACCCCACACGACAGAGTCAGTCACCACTGCACACCAGCAGGGGAAGCAGGGAGATCATGATAGAGAAACAGAAAGTCAACAACAAAGAGTCGGTCACCCCTCGGGGGGAGGATCAAGGAACCCCGGGGAAAACGGAAAGTCAACAACAACAAAGAGTCCCGCAAGAAACCCTAAAGCAACCCTGAAGAAACCCCAAACCAACACTAAGTAAACCCTAAATAGACTCTAAAACAAAAGCGTGACAAAACCCTACATTAACCCTAAACCAACCCTAAATAACCCCTAAACATCCCTAAACCATCTTTAAAAAGAACCTGATGAAACCCTACATTAACCCTAAACCACCCCCAAAGAAACCCTAAACCACGCCTATATACCCTAAACATCCCTAAACCAAGCCTAAATATACCCTAAACCAAGCCAAAGTAAACCCTAAACCAACCCTAAATAAACCCCAAACCAACCTTAAAACAAATCCTGACGAAAACCTTCAATAGCCCTAAACCAACCCTAAATAACCCTAAGCCAAGCCTGAATAAACCCCAAACCAACACTAAGTCAACCCTAAATAAATCCCAAAACAAACCATGAGGAAACCCTACAGAAACCTTAAACTGACCCTAAGTAGAGCCTAATACACCCTGAAACAACCCTGAGCCAACCCTGAAGAAACGCAAAACCAACCCCAAAACAAACCCTGGTGAAACCGCAAATAACCCTAAAACCAACCCCAAAGAAACAACATACAGTAAACACGGTATCACAATGCACGATGTTGATGTAATACAATTCCCCGCCATCCTGGTCGCCCAGGGCCCTGAGGTCAGTCACCCCTCGCCACTATAATGTGAAGCGTGACGGACTTCGAAGAAGGGGGGTGAGTGACTCAGGGTGGTCTGACTTCGCCAGTGGGTGACTGACTTCGTCTACTCTCGAAGTGCAAAGACTTTCTAATCGTGCACCATCGCTGAGCAATGCTGATCACCAAAAAGTATACACTGACTAAACATGCAAGTACTTTGCACATCTTTGCACATGTTTGCATATAAAGTTCTGTTTGAAGGTCTTCAACGCAAGCTTTCACAATACTGTTCTGTCTAACACCTGTCGTCAAAAAAAACGACATCGTGGCCTTGCCCTTCTTCTGGCACACGGCGCAGAATTCGTTCTCATCCACCCGGCGATTGCATGGCAGCATCCTTCCCTGCATGCCTTCCTGCATGCCGCTCGGCCGCTTGGCTGCTTGGTTTTGGTTTGCTTTGGATAACTTTTCGGAATGTGGCGATATGGGGCACCTTCAGTTCCAAGCACGCAGTGTAGTAAAGCGGCCTTAAAGGTCTTCCAAACCCCATCCCGTTCCTCACTACTGGTGATTCAGCTACTTCACATGACACGTCACAAGATCATCGCTGCTGGTTTTGTACAATTGATCCCCATAAGAGTTGGGATGTCCATCTAGTGGGGTCAACTTAGCTGATCTCTTGAACTGTATCTAAGTCTTTGGCTGCACTTCATCCCTCTTGCGCGTCTGTACCTCAACTGCCAGCTATTCCAATCCGGGAATGCTGAGGTGCCGATGCTGCAGGCTCGTGCGGCTAAGGGGTGGGCGGCCGCAAGGCGGCAATATACGGAATAGGTCTGCTGCTCTGTAACAACCTTCCAATGGAGCAGTGATGTCCCTGCCCTTGGGGTTGTGACAATATCTTGGGCAAACTGATCGGCGTCGCTTACTCGGCCTGTTCGCATGCCTGCTTCATCTCCATAACATCAAGGATTTTGCCAGACACTCGAGGACCAGGACTTCCAGTAGTCTGGACAAGGCTGAAATGGAGACGCTGAAATGGCTATATAGCCGCAACTCAGCCCCTTTCAACTAAAGCACAAACAAACTTTCCTTTTTGAAGATCCCTAATTGGCCAGAACTTAATGCAACTTTCTCCTCGGCCATTTCTACTGTGGCAAACTCAAACACAATTGTCAAATGGCTCAGCCCCCACAGTCATTGCACCAAAGCCACCATGGGGACTAAACAGCCGTGCCTGGGAGATGAAAGTCAGATCTTGGGCATGGCCGCTGGTTTTCCACCACTCCAGCACCTTATCACCCCTCTCCACCCCAAATTTGACTCGAACAGGACCTTCGCAAGAGCTGAAAAACTGCCTTCAAAAGAACAGGGGAGCTGCGTGACAACAACCAAATGGCTCATGGTCATTTCCTCTGAAAGACAAAAATCCTTTCAGGTTCTTTTCTGAATTTGAATCCTTTCTTTTCAGAAGGATCGTTCCGACAGACATTCCAGCGACACAATCGACTGAAGCGTCCCCACCCTCTTTGCTTCTGGGAGGTCCGGATGCAAATCCAACTTGCCGCCCTGGCGCAGGCACGTGCCCCTGAGCCCTTGAAGACATACCACAAGGCAGACTGGGTTGGGTTAAGTTATGTATGTTATTCATTGTTATTCATCCCGGACTCACAAGGAAATGCCGAACCACGGCACTGTGGCTGCCTCAGTCAGCGAGCCACTAAGGCCTCCTTGCCACTCCTGATGGCAACAATCAACACTCCAAAGTGTCGGTTCGTCGTGTTTGATATGAAACTTAATGCGTGCAAACCCGATCAACTCCTCATCATTTTCCATGTCTGCGTGATTTAAAACTAGAAGCTCCAATGCGTGGCAAGACAGTAGCAGCTATACGTCATCAAGCACCGCAGAAAACACCTCAAATCGTGTGTTTGAATTGAATCGAATTGTTCAATAATTACAGAATTGGAAATCCAATGGGCCCTCCATACGGTCTGTTCCAGGGTAGCAGCAGCACACGACCAGGGTTTGTGCGCCTTGACGATGACGCCCTTCATTGCAACAACTGGACTGCCACTGAAGGCAGAATCATCCTGGCGCACATGTGAATCATGGTCAGCGGTTGGTTGCATTTCAAATGCAGAGGCTGGCCAAAATCCATCTTTCAAATTTACAGTAGTCGTTCTAATATGTTCCAATAACTTTCATCAGTTTGGCTTCAAAATGACGTGGCCTTTTCAGCACGTTCTGCCCAAAGTGTGACGGCCATGCTCATGCCACTGTCATCCTTAATCCAACGTCGGGAGAAACTTGGCATCCTCGCGTTGGTCCACAGGGATGTCGGTACGGCTCTAAACGTGAACCGAGTAGACTACCAAAGTGCAAAACCATGCAAAGACTATATTAGTTTGATCCACAGTGTAGGCCAACCCTGTTTCCTCTCTAGCCCGTTGGATCCATTAGTGGTCATGAATTATCCCCTGTCCCCTGGTATACACTTGCCGACTGGTTGAGGCCCTGGCTGCTACAGTGATGTTTCTCTTCACCAACTTCCTCCTAAAAGGGTGAACAACATGCATTGACCTGCTCACCACATTCTTGTTCAATCCTAACCCAGCTGTTGATGCTTTCATAGGTTCACACCAGTGGCTTGGTTGATATCCCACGGCCCAAAAATCTGCTCCGCTACATTAGTTCTGAGGATATGACCCATCTTTGGATTCAAAGGCGATGGGCTGCTCATAGGAGATGAGGATGCCACAAATATCAACACTGCATGGCCTCAGTCGCCGCACTTCGCACCGTTTTCTTGGCGCGACTGCATAACTACCTGACCTGTGGGCTGTAAAAACCCTGGGCCAAGGACAGTGTCTTACCCTTCACCTCAGCAAGATGACGGTCAAAACAGGTCATGACTGGTACATAGTATGTCACATGGTATGTCCAACAATAGAGGCTATCTAAAAATCAACGAAACCTGATCCATTTTTAGGAAAGCCATGTGTATTTTTAGATGATTTTAGATGTATTGACAGTATTGAGATGCATTTCTGGTATCCTCAATTTCTGGTCACCTCCATATCCACCTTGGGGGATCGGCAAATATTTCGCCAAGATTCTGAGCGCAGGTTCTCGATAGCATACCTTGGCCAAATAATCGCCAGCTCGATTTGCAAGACAGGCCGATGGTCGGTAGGAATTGCTATGAAATGTTTCAATCCTGATATCCTGATGAAAGTTTTGGAACTACAGCGTTCAATCAAAGTCACCTAGTCTACTTGAACAGACTGGTTCTTGCACGACTGATTCTTGTCAATGAAAGGCTCCCACTTGACAGCATCAATCTTCTTGTCATCTTCCACCTCATCCACCTGCCACGATCCAAACGTTCATGGTGCTATCCAAAGCGCCCTATTCAACAATGTGAATGAGAACCATGCAAGCCTCTGATGCATGTGTAATTTGACAGTATGAGAAGGACACCCATTTCCCAGAACATGCACATTTCTCTAGTGTGCAACGTGCAATGACTCTGAATCCTGAAAGAACAATGCGACCAAATATATACATAGCATGACATACCCATAGCATCCCGCAGCTCTCTGCTTCCAACAAGTGCCTGTGCCAACTTGTCGAACACCAGTTCATAGCGATGCTTACCTCGGAGTCTTGATCTCTTGCGGTGCCATCTTTGTTTTCCTTGTGTCTTCAAGTCACTTTCTGCCAAAGGCACAGGTGTTGTACTGCCTGTTGGCGATGCGCACGTTACCTTTGCTCAGCTTGAAGCACTTCCCCGCCTAACGGGTTGGCATGGGCCAAGGTAAGAAACAATGATTCATGAAGAACTTTGGGATCTTTGGTTCGATGGATTGCAGCATCATGATGATCAGTGAACATATTGAATATTCTAACCCCTCAGGGCCTCCATGAGGTTGTAGAGCTTCTCAGCGGCCTCGTTGAAGAAACTCGCCCTGATCTCACCACCTAGAGCAGTTTCAGCAAATCTCCCGGGTCAGGCATGCATTTGCCAGACTCTGGGTGTCTCATAATTTTTGCCTACTGATTTTGGCAAATCCTTTTCGTACTTTACCACTCGTCATGGAAATATTGGAAATGATGACGGAAATGACGGAAATGGTATCCTGAACCCAAAGAGTTGGTGACATTTCTTCTCCCGCCTTCAGCATCCAGCAGTTCCACACTGAAGACCTGTGGCGGTTGGGAGGGGATACAAGAGTCGAACGGGTGAAAGAGTCGGACATAAAATCGAAGGACAACAGCAAATGCATGTGTACAATTCATGCACCCGTGAAGGCAGGTAAAGAGATAGGATAGACATGTTTGCACAATTCATGAAACAAATCACAATTGACTAGTGAAAAAAAAGGTGGTGTTGCACGAATATCAGAAAAAGCAAGGCTGTCGTTAAATTGTTAGAAATAAAATCATGAATCGCGTCTTGACACGTAAATTTATTGGTGAGGTAAACACATCCATCTGAAGTCGCTTCACCTTGCCCTCACCACCGTTGCGTTGCTTGAAGTCGCGCCTCAGGGTAGCATCGACGCTGGCACGAGTTGGGTGTCAGGCCCGTGGTGGGACACTTGTTTCAGGGAAAGTAAAGAAAAAGTGATGGCGGTGGCAGTTGCACAGAAGACGAAGACGATGACGCTGACGATGAGGATGAGGATGATGATGATGATGATGATGATGATGATGCTGATGCTGATGCTGATGCTGATGCTGATGCTGATGAGGCGGCGGCGGCAGTGGTGGTGGTGGCGGCCGCGGCGGCAGGGATGGTGGTTCTGGTGATGGTTCTGGTGGTTCTGGTGATCATACGATGGTGACGGCGGTGACGGTTGTCACAATTGTGACGATTGTCACAATGGTGACGATTGTCACAATGGTGACGACGGTGATGATTTGACAATACTGGCGATGGGAGAGGGATGATTACACAACACTGCGAGGAATAGCGTAAATCTACTCGAAGGATACAACACCTGTAGACCCACTGGAATTCACAACCTGGCCCTTGCTTTCTCAAGTTTGTTTTTGACCAGCTGCGGTGCTGATCCTAGACTTGCTGCTGAAGACACACTCCCAGTCTATACTTCATGTGGCTTGGCGAATTTCTAAGGAAGATGCCACTACCTTCCGTCCTGCCCACACTCAGCTTTCCACATGGGCGTACGCGTGGTAACCCTTCCCTTGATCGTCCACTTGGTGCCCTGCCCGTGATCAAAGAAGTCGCAATTTTTGAAATAAAATACCGAACGGCCAATGTAACGATGACGGCATCTGCTAAAATTGACACCAAACATTAAAACAAAAATATATACATCTGATTACATATGTATGTGTATATATATATACATACGGCGCGTGCGCTGGGCACACTTGCTTTTGAAACTGTGGAATCTTGGCATACCAAGATTTAGTTTAAATCGTTGTCCTTTTGGCATGTGAGCTCTACGTGTATCGTATTGACACATGCCAAGTACTCAGCTCTCCCCAAATGTTCAGAACACGACCTGGGCAGAAATCGCCACTCCGAACAACATGTTACGCAAGTTCGCAAGCGTGCAAGAACATGGTTCAACAGTCCAAGTGATATACTCATGAAGGTGATGTGTTGGGGCCAAGATCGATTCAAACAATGCAGCCTGGTATGTGGACAGTTCGCGAATAGGGAAGAAGATCTCCTCCTGAATGGTCATCTCTGCGATTTCCTCGCGCCATCGGCAGCACCAAGCAGTTGTCAAACCACACTACAGTGCATGGCGTCCTGTGAGGACCCACGCCGCTTCATCGATTTTGAACAAAACCTGATAAACCACGAACCCGAATGCATTAAAAAAAAAACTCACGTAGAAGAAGGGCTCCTACAGAACAATGAAAAGCAAACAGGAGATGCGCGATCGCATTAAAAACCACTCTTGCAGAACACTCTTGCTTGACACTTTTCTCAGACAATGGTGTGGGACGGACACTCTTTTGTGACACTCTTGTGGCATACTCTTGCGGGGCACTCTTGGGGACACTTTTATGGGACACTCTTGTGAGACACTCTTGCCTGACACTCTTGCTCGACACTCTTGTGGCACACTCTGGTAAAACACTCTCTCTCAATACTCTGAAACACTTTTGTAAGACACTCTTGTTGGACACTCTTGCTTGACTCATCTGGAACACCTCGCAGTACTACTTTGTACTACAAAGCGTCCACACAGTACCTCACAGTACTACTTTATACTGCAAGATCTTGCCCAGAGTAATCCCCGGTGCTACTTTGACCCAAAAATCTTGCACAAGGCACTTCCCAGTGCTACTTTGTACTACAAAGCTTGCACAAGGCACTTCCCAGTGCTACTTCGCACTCCAAACTCCACACTCCACGATTAACTCTCCACACATCATACTCCACATTCCACACTTCCCACCCCACACTTCACACTCCACACTTCACACTCCACACTTCACACTCAACACTCCACACTGCACACTCCACACTTCACTTTTCACCATTCATACTTCAAACTCCACACTCTCCGTTCCACACTTCACACTTCACCCTCCACACTCCACACTTCACACTTCACACTTCGCACTCTCCACTCCACACTTCACACTCCACACTTCACACTCAACACTCCACACTTAACACTTCACACACTCCAAATTCCACACTTCATACTTCGCACTTCACACTTCACACCTCACACTCTCCACCCCACACTTCACACTCCACACTCAACACTCCACACTTCACACTCCACACCCTGCGCTTCACACTTCGCACTCAACACTCCCCACTCCACCTGGTAACCTTGCCTGGGAACCTTGCTTGGGAACCTTGCTGGGAACCTCTTCCTGGGAACCTTGCTTGAGAACCTGTTCCTGGGAACCTTTTCCTGGGAATCTTGCTTGGGAACCTCTTCCTGGGAACGCTTGGGGGAACCTCTTGGGAACCTCTTGGAAACCTCTTGGGAACCTCTTGGGAACCTTGCTTGGGAACCTCTTTGGGAACCTCTTGGGAACCTCTTGGGAACCTTGCTTGGGAACCTGTTGCTGGGAACCTTGCTTGGGAACCTGTTCCTGGGAACCTGGGAACCCTTGCTTGGGATTCTCTTGGGAAAGGAGGCCCCTTCCTGGGAACCTGGTTCCCAACCTTGCGCGGTGCGGATTTGGCTGCTCCGACCTGCTCCGGGGCCTTTACTATGGCTGAAGACCCCCAGCTTACGCTGTTGGGGAAAAAACAACTGTCGCTTACATTCCAATTATATTAACAACGACCAGACCCCACTCCAGCCAGATCTTAAGACTGAGCAATCTCTGGACACATTCCGTCCTGAAAATGACTTGAGGAGTCACGCGCGGGTTGTGTGGCTGAGCCCAGTTTCTTCGGCACAAATCCAGGTGCTGAATCTCAGGGCAACAAGCCGCTCTATTGCCTCCATGTGCCTGCGCATGATAGATATGATAGCATCTGTCAAGGCTCAGAGTCGTACATCTTCGTGCTCGTGTCAAGAAACGCAGGATCCACTCAAAGGTTGAAGTCAGACCAAAGGAAAGTCATGAAACCACCGAACGACTCAGCGAAACCTGCGATTTTTTCTGTCGAGCCAAGAACTGTACAGGGCTTTGGCTAAGCCAGAGCCTTCGGCTGGCACAAAGCTGGAGCTTAAGTGAAACCCCAGCTTCCAAACAAGGACACCTATTGTGGGATTGTGGGGCGCAGTGAACGTCGAAGAGAAATCTAGAAATTTACACACTTGAAGCTGATGGGTTTCAGAATCCGGCTATGCGAAGTATCAAGTCAGAGTATCCGATACTTCAGTCTATTGAAAACTGTACAGTGCCAAAGATATGGAAATCCAAAGGGTCCTGAAAATCATTTCCATGAATGTACGTAAAATAATCAAAAATTGCGAGAAATTGGGAAAACAAATGAAGGCAGTGCAGGAAAAGGAGACCTTTGGCTTTCCAGTTGGCCTCCACAACGCTAGCGAGGCTGTCACATGTCTCACATGTCTTCCCAGGTGTCAGGGACTTCCTCCTTGGACTCCCAAGCGTCCGGCTGGGGCTTGGGCCGAGGTGCTGTCCGTGATCCTGGCCGAGCTGGACATCGTCCAACACGCAAGGCTGTGACAATTCAAATAACCGTTTTGATGGTGAAAATCAATGGAAAATCAATGGAAAATAAGTCTACAATAAAATCATGTAAAACCCGTGACAAATCAATGGAAAATCAATGAAAAATCAATTTAAAATCCGTGGAAAATCAGTGGAAAATCCATGGAAAATCCATGGACAATCAGCGGAAAATCAATGGAAAATCTGTAGAGAGCCAATGGAAAATCAGTGGAAAATCAATGGAAAATCCTTTGGAAAAGCAGTGGAAAATAATTTTACAGTAAAATCTGTGAAAAATCAATGGAAAATCCGTGGAAAATCAATGGAGAATCAATGGAAAATTAGTGGAAAATCAGTGGAAAACCCGTGGAAAATCAATGGAAAATCAGCGGAAAACTAATGGAAAACCCGTGAAAAATCAATGGAAAATCAATGGAAAATAAATTTACCTATAGTAAAATCCGTGAAACACCAATGGAAAATCAGTGGAAAATCCGTGGAAAATCAATGGAAAACCGTGGAAAATCAATGGAAAATCAATCGAAAATCAATGGAAAATTCGTGGAAAATCAATGGAAAATAAATTTACAATAAAATCATGTAAAATCCGTGAAAAATCAATGGAAAATCAGTGGAACATCAATGGAAAATCAATTTAAAACCCGTGGCAAATCCATGGAAAATCAATGGGAAATCAATGGAAAACCCGCAGAAAATCAATGGAAAATCAATGGAGAATCAATGGAAAATTAGTGGAAAATCAGTGGAAAATCCGTGGAAAATCAATGGAAAATCAGTTGAGAATCAAAGGAAAATTGGTGGAAAATCAGTGGAAAATCATCCTTATCCAGTAGATTTAGGGGTACCCTATTTTCAAACACAAACCCACATCATGTAACGCAATGATTGCAATCTATGTCGTCCAGCGGCATCCATTCACCAACATGGGACTTGCCCGGCCTGAGGTAAGAGTCTGCTCCAGTTTCACCCGCAATCGTGTGGCACCGGGACCTCATTTTCACCCAGGATCTCATGTCATCTTTCCATCTTGTCATAACATCGAGGTGGCTACACAGCTGGCACGATCACCTCAGCTGCAAACTTGGCTGTCCCCAAGCTGAATGGGTACGAACTGGTACAAGATCGGCACCAGGCTCCTGCAAACATGTCTTCTTGGGAAGAAGCATACACTTATCATACTTGAGATATTTTCAGTATGTGTGTCATGTGAGCATCTACTGAGCCGACCGGCTCACAAATACAGATTGAATTCTCTTCACCACTCCTTGAAAGAAGACACTGGATCAAAAAAAGGCAACCTGCTGCAATTCTCTCAGAAAAAGGAAAAAAATAAAGTTACAGCCACAAAAACATGCTCCATCATCTTTCCATACCTTTTCCCATACCTCCCACATGCCCGGCATCCCGGCATGGCCAGGCTGGCGTCCTGCCCGGTGAGGCGTCGGAAGAGGTTGGCGCCCAAGGCGCCGCGCTCCACGAAGGCGACCGCCTCGCCGCCGTGGCCGTCGCTGGAGCGGACGCCCAGCAGACCGTCGGCGGCGCTGACGAGGTCGTAGACCTGGCGTGGAGCTGGGAACTGTCACAGATCCATGATACATGTGACATCAAACAATACCCAAATATCCGTGTGACATGAAAACCAAAATTTTTCGAAATCTGATCTAAATTGAATGAAGCAGCATTTTTGGCACCGGAAAATGGAAAATGGAATAAAAGGCTCGATGGTTGGGATCCCCTTTCTTTACCACTTCTGCATTCCCCACATACCCGCTATCTATGGGCTGCTTTTACAGGCTGCCAACCTCGTCCAAGCTTTTCAGCCCCACAAAACGCAAGCAAGGCCGGGAGCTCAATGCCTGAGGCGTGTTCTGGTCTTGGGGCCCAGAGAAAACAGGTTACTTAGGGAAGCGTCTCATCAAGAAAGTGAAGCTCCAGATTGGTAGATGGGCTTAGGGAATCGAAACCGGGGTCATCAAATTGTCAATGCAAGGCTCTTTTTGCCGACTCTTCTGCCTGGTTGTTAACGCTGGTGACGAATCAACGCTCTACACACGGGAGTGGAGGCCGACCTGCTAACATGTTCATCAAATCAATTCAATTGATGCAAACTGTAGCTTAGAAAATATTGTGCACACATCGCAAGTCGGACTTCATATGGCCCAGCAGAAAGTGCACGAAGATGGTCACCAGAAAACAGTGCGTAGGACGCCGTCCATTTCGCAAACACTGTGAGGCCACGGCAAGTGTATCATCCCAACCGCTCACGATGAACCATTTGACTCATTTGACTCATTTGACTCAGACATTCGAAGTTTCCCTGGTTCATGGTAAAAATGGCTGAGTCACCAACATACTTATGGTGTAATGGACACGGTAAACGCTTGCAAGGAATCCATTGATTCCCAAAAACGCACTGCTTGCGCATCATTTGAAGGCAGCACGTAGAAGCGATCAGGACAGTCATGGACAGTCCATCAAGACAGCATTTTTTGTGGTCAATGATGCGTAAGAAGCATGGTACCCTGCTTCTGCTCGCACATTTACGATGGCCATGTGCTGAAAGAACCTTATATACTCCCCATTACTCCCCTATAGAAGCCATGAGTTGGCGCTTACACCAGTGATGTGACGACAAAAAAGAATTGAATTTCAAGCCTTGCAGGGTGATTGTTTTCAGGTTGCTTTGGCTTGGATCGCCAACCAGCTTTAATGTTGTACAGGTGTCCTGGAAATCATGTCAAGAATCAGCTTGGATGTCACTTTCACTAGCAACTCACCAGAATCAAAGGTAGGTCCAAGGTCCACCAACCTTACAAGGGCACAAGGCGTTTCTTGAGGCTCTCGGCAAAAACACACCTGCCCTACTTACCTGTTACGCCAATTCCGAACTTGAACATGGAAAAAAGGAACACGTCTTGTTTAGTCATAGGCCCTTGCAGCTCTACCGCTGGTATCCGACAACATCAGAAACCGTTCGTAGTTCTCAAGGTGTCTTGCAGCTGCCACAATCCGCCCCATGTGGCCCATGCCGGGTCGGTGGCGACATCAATCTGCCAAACCTGAGCCACTCCTGACACGGCAGCGACTGCGTGACCTTTGAGATCTTTATATCCATGAATGTATGAGGGCTCCAAGGACAAAATTAGAAACAAGCAAGATACATAGATAGACAGACACACAGACAGACAGATAGATACATATATTATATTCATAAATAAATATATATATATATATAATATGCATATATATATATATATTAAGATGTTTTGCGTTCAATTTGATCACTGAAATCCCTGGCGCAAAAATGCATACATACAGTATGCAAGCTATCAAGCCTGTACAGAGCGAGAGTTTCCAGATCCCTGAACTCCTCAAGTCCTGAATTGCATTGGCATTAAGTGTGGCTCACCTGGATATCCTTTTGACAAATATGCTGTGGGTAATGTAGGCAGGTTCAGCCGCAGAAGAGCGCAGTTCAAGCGTAGGATGTCTGGTTCTATAGCAGAAGCATCCAGAGAAACCAACCCCAGCCATATCACCAGGGGCGGCGCACCTTTTGTCGCCAGATCCATCTGACAAGCCACTAGAGCTGCTGGCGCCTTTCCAATGATGGCTCATCTGAAATTCAAATTTCAGAATCCTAAAGCGGAAAAGAAATATCCCATGACAGGATGGGGCTGGAGATCAACCATGAAACTGGTTGTGTTGACTTGGGCGCCGGACGGCTGCTTTTGGCCTTCACAGACGGTGCAAACAGAAGTTCATCCCCTGCTTGTGACCATGGGTCTCACAAGCCAGAAGGACTCCAGCAATTTCCAGGAAGCACGGACTGTTGCATTGCAACAAATGACGTGGCATCAAAATGCTAAATTGTAATAGATGATTGGCTATACTATACCATCATATATGGTGCCCATGGCATCAAGCGACGAATCCAAACAACACTGTGTCAACCTATTGTGCAACATGCAAAAGTACATACACGAACGACATGTGCAGATTTATATACATCATTTTACAGAACGAGAGGGAGAGGAAGAGGAGGAAGAGAAAGAGGGAGAGAGAGAGAGAGAGAGAGAGCAGGGGGAAAAAACACAAAACAAAAATGGCACAGACTTCGGTGGTTGAGGCAGGTGAGCCAAGACTTGACTGACACAATGGCTATGGGCTGAAACCTTTAAAAAAGAAGACCGTGATATCACCACTGTCACAGGAGGAGCGACTACTTTCAAACCTGAAGGGAATTCAAATACAAGGCTCAGTCCGCAAAAGAAGCACTGAATTCGATTTTTTTGCCATTGCAGACTGACCCGATTTTAATGACTCAATATATGTTCAACGCCGTGCACGTTACAGCCTACTGCTCCTTGTGAGGACAAGGCCTTGACACTCACATGCTGAGACTTCGATCTTCGTAGGTTCAGCAACAAGAAAAACATCCGCTTCAGTCCCAATTTGGGCCAATTCAATTCCGTATACTTCACAAAGATAGATGCTGCAAATGGCGGTGCTGTATTGAATGTCTAATGCGCAAGGAGAAGCCGCCGAACATCCCCAGCATCCGCCCACCTTCTTGGCACTGGACTGCTGGCTGGGCACACTGCCCAATGATGGGGATGGAGATGTGGATCGTTGTAGCACAGCGTTCACCTCCAAAGTATGGCCTTGGAGCAAGAGGTTTTTTAGATTTTTTTAGATTTGTTAAAAGATGAGTCTGAAATTGAACTAACGTTATTCTCCACATCTTTGTGTGGGGTTCTGGTTTTTGATTCTGTATCCCGCTCCTCCGCCTCCGCCTCCGCCTCCGCCTCCGCCTCCGCCGCCTCCGCCTCCTCCACACAACATTGTCACACACCATCTTTCAACACAAACTTTGTCACACACCATCTTCTCACACACAACTTTGTCACACACTCTCTTTCACACACAACTTTGTCACAGACCCATCTTTGTCACCACCTTTGTCACACATCACTTTGTCCACACACACACACACCTTTGTAACCATCTTTCACACACACCATCTATGTCACACACAACTTTGTCACACACCACTTTGTCACACACAATTTTGTCACACACAACTTTGTCACACACAACTTTGTCACACACAACGATGTCACACACAACTTTGTCGCATACAACTTTGTCACACAACACTTTGACACCCACAACTTTGTCACACACTCTCTTTCACACACAACTTTCTGGCACACCATCTTTGTCACCACCTTTGTCACACATCACTTTGTCACACACACCTGTGTAACCATCTTTCACACACACACACACCATCTTTCTCACACACACACACAACTTTGTCACACACCACTTTGCCACACACAACTTTGTCACACAGAACTTTGTCACACACAACTCACAACTTTGTCGCATACAACTTTGTCACATACAGCTTTGTCACATACAACTTTGTCACGTACAACTTTGCCACGCACCACTTTGTCACACACCATCTCTCTTTGTGTGGCAGGCGTGGCACGTGGCGCCGCGGCACTTTGCGTGGCAGGCGTGGCACTTGGCGACATCGACCTTCGTTTTGCGTGGCAGGCGTGGCACTTAAAGACACGGCGCGCTTGGGCGCGGTTAGTCGCCCGTGGCGCCGCGGCACTTTGCGTGGCAGGCGTGGCACTTGGCGACATCGACCTTCGTGTTGCGTGGCAGGCGTGGCACTTGCTCACATCAAACACCGTTTTGCGTGGCAGGCGTGGCACTTATATGACACTGGTTTGAATCTGGTGGCGCGCTTGGGCGCCGTTAGTCGCCTGTGGCGCCGCGGCACTTTGCGTGGCACTTGCTCACATCAACCTTCGTTTTAATGGCAGGCGTGGCACTTATGACACTGGGTTGGACACTGGATTGGATCTGGTGGCGCACTTGAGCACCGTTAGTCGCCTGTGCCGCCGCGGCACTTTGCGTGGCAGGCGTGGCACTTAAAGACACTGGGTTGGATCTGATGGCGCGCTTGGGCGCCGT
Source organism: Cladocopium goreaui (assembly GCA_947184155.2). Classification (NCBI taxonomy): domain Eukaryota; class Dinophyceae; order Suessiales; family Symbiodiniaceae; genus Cladocopium; species Cladocopium goreaui. Next base: position 132,082 of record CAMXCT020000365.1, on the reverse strand, counting down.
TAGTCGGCCGTGGCGCCGCGGCACTTTGCGTGGCAGGCGTGGCACTTGGCAACATCGAACTTCGTGTTGCGTGGCGCGTGGCACTTGGCGACATCGACCTCGTGTAGCTTGATGACAGAACTGGCTTTCACCGATGGCCTGCGAAGCCTTGACCCAGCGTGGGAGGAAACATGCGCAGCAGCGGCTGCTTGTGCAAGCCGCAGCCATTCTGGCATGTTTGACTGAAATTTGGTGCAAGCCATGTTTAACGTACCTTTCGGCATGTTTTACAGAAACTTTGTGCAAGCCATTCTGGCATGTTTGACTGAAACTTGGCGCAAGCAATGTTTAACGTACTTTTCGGCATGTTTGACAGAAACTCTGTGCAAGCCATTCTGGCATGTTTGACTGAAATTTGGTGCAAGCCATGTTTAACGTACTTTCTTGCGACAGAATGTGGTAAGCTTGGTGATGGTGACTACACACTTGAACAGTGTCATTTTCGTGGCTCATGGTCAGCGCTGAAGTGGAAATCGTCCATGACAGATCGGAAACACACGATTGATGCTTCGTCGCTTAGTCACCTATTTCTGTAAGAGGCCACCGGAGCAGAAATTCGACATCTGTACAGGAAGATAAAGACAGACAGTGTTCCTTTCATCACTAGTCACTAATCAATGCCATGGCGGTTGAGTGACCTTGGAATGGTGCCATGTTTTTTGCGCCTGCTACCCGGGGCCTTGTGACGTTGGACCCGGGCGATTTGATAGAATGTGAAATCGTCCCATCCATGCGAATGTTGGGCGATTGCGAGCCCGACTCGTGGAAGAAAGTTTGCCAAGACATATGACATCATTTTACATGTGACAGGACGAAGGCGAGCGCAAGACAGAATGACCTGGATCGGTGTCGGTGGCAGGCGAGATTGTTGTGTACTGCAAACATACAGGCTGTGTTGCACATGGTTTGACCCACTGCATAATCGGGACTGTATGGATTTCCACGCTCGTGCTTTTGCTGTGTCTGCTACCTACGAGACTCTTCCAGTTGCACCACATGTTCCCATGGTGCATGCTTTCGCAAGACAACAGGTGCAAGGAAACCAAGGTCAGTGTCTAGATGTAGATTACATTTTGATCCATTTCGTTGGGCCAAGCATGAAACACTGGTTGATGAGTGTCGATCATCAGTGGACCGCTGCATCGCCAGACCTGTTACGGGAATCTTTTCTATCTTTGGTGGTTTTGTGCAACCGCTCACACCAGAGCAAGCTGTCTTGGCATCAGGAACTGTTCTCCCGACCGCTTTGCTATGACGTTGTCAGGAGACGATGGTTCTGGGCCGATGCTGACATTTTGGAAGAGCAGAGAGAACAGATCCCTTTCACAAGAGCTTGCTACAAAGCAGCGCATCTGCTCGCTGAGGATTTGCAAGGATACAGGAGTGGCGAAGCAGACGCGCACGGTGTCTTTGTCCAGTGACAAGAATGGTTGTCTATTCATTTGGGCGAAACTGAAAAATCGTTCATCGACGTTGCCGGCATTGCAGCAAAGCTAGGCATCGGTCATCCAGACTTACCGTGAATCGATAACTTTCGATTTTGACTCAACGTGGGAAGAAATCGCGTGCACCGCAGATGAAGTTGGCGCTGCCAAAAAGATCAGTGCATATTCGTGCCGTATGTGAGTACCAATGCTGTTGTTTTCCATTTTCTTGAAACTGGCTTGAAACTCTGGCAAATCGTGTTGAACCCATCTTGCATCGCTTTTTATCATTGTTCTACTTGTGTCGACATTTGCTTTGCGGCCAGGTGCGTTCCTAGAACTTCTTTGTGATCATGGCACCCATGACGAAGCTTGCCCCGATGGACAGTGTGTCGTCATTTTGTCTGTGCTAGCTTCGACCCAATGTGGGCAGAAGTGCTTGCATGGTGCCTTTCACCACTCCGAATCGCAATTCAATTGCATCCACACTTGCTTTGCGGCCAGGTCCCTATCCCCGCATCTCATCGGGCCTATGTGTGCGTTGTCGGTTTGTCCGTGCTAGCTTTGACACAATGTTTCATATCTTTTCCAACCGAATTCCAGCGCTTTGACCCAACGTGGGAAAAAGCGCTTGCATCGCTTAGTTTTACGTGACTATGCACGAGTTCCTGTGCCAAGCAGAGCGACCTATGGTCGTCTGTCACCCAGTTGGCCGGTGGAAGCGCTTGGATCGCCTAGTTTTACGTCACTGTGCATGTGTTCCTGTACCAAGCAGAGGGACCTATGGTCGCCTGTCACCTCGTTAGCTGGGGGTGCGGGATGACGCGGTCTTGTGTGCTTGGGGCCAACGCTCAGTTTCCAACCGAGTATATGATGGCAAGGGCAATGGGCTAATGCGCCTTGCTGGGCACACGCCGTCACTTCTGACGCGTCTGTGCCAAGGTCGTGTCGGTGAGCACAAATCAATGCGCAATGTGCTCAGGCGGCGTCAAGTGGGAGGCCAGTTGTCACCAAACTGCATGCTCGGTTTCACTTTGGGTGTGACGGCTTTGAAACAGCTGTTACTTGCTTTTTTGTCCTTGTTTATTCCTCAACTGTGTGCGGCTGGTTATTAGCTAAAGTGCAGCATGGTGCTCTCCAATCTTGATTGCGGCAGTGGTAGCTTTGACCTTGCATCGCTTTGTTTTACGTCACTGGGCATGTGTTCCTGTGCCGCGCAGACCGACGTATTGTCGGCTGTCACCTCGTTAGCCAGGGGTGCGGGGTGGCGCGGTCTTGTGTGCCTGGGGCCGGCGCGCATGAAGCAATCTGCAACATGCCAAGGCACCGTCCAGCGGGAGGCTCTCAAATCACACGACCTGCTGCAATCGCGTGTGCCTGTTGTGGCAATTCTGGTTCGTCTCATGTTTTGCTGTGTGCTCCTGTACCAAGCAGACCGACTTGACGTCGTCTGTCACCTCGTTGGCCGGGGGTGTGGGATGATGCGGTGATGTGTGCTTGGGGCCAACGCTCGGTTTCCAACCAAGTATGATAGCAAGGACTATGGGCTAATGCGCCTTGCTGGGCACACACCGAGGCACTGGCCGGTCAGTTCACGTCCTTACGACTGTCGAACGTCCCGCCCTGCTCTCCACCGCGTCGCTTGGGAGGCCGGGTTTCTCACGCACAACTTTGGCACATGCAACTCTTGCATACACAACTCTTTTACACGCAACTTTCTCACACACACAACTCGTTCACACTCACTCATACACAACTATTTCACAACTTCCTCACACACAACTCTTGCACACACAACTGTTTCACCCTCATACATCACCTTTCTAACACGCACGCACACACACAACTCTTCCACGTACAACTTGTTTTAACTTATCGATCCTCCACCACCTCCTTTGTCTTTCATTCCTTCTCCGTCCCGCTTCAACTTTAGTTTCTCATGATTGGAAGAAGTTGACTTGTGGAGTTATCCGGTCCTTTAATTAACGTTTTTCAATACCTGGTAAAAATCAAAGTCTGATATCACGTCCGCCTTTGTCTCAGGTTTACTTCCTTAGGGAAAGAAATCACTGTCCTCCTGAGCACGTAGCGCTTAATCTCTTTCTCAAGGGACTCCTCTACCTCTTTCTCTGTCTCGAATCGAAAACCTCTGAGGGAAGGTCCTCAGTGAGAAGCTTTTGATGGAAGGTCCATCTTCACCTGGAGACATCCTCAAAAATTGGAATCGCTATCCAAAAGAAAAACCTCGCCGGAACAACACAGCGAGAGCAGCTGGCAATGGACGAACAAGTACATTCCACTCGGCAGCTGCAGAAGATTTTACGTTGGCAGCAGAAAGCATGGCAGGGTGTGCGGTGTATTTTAGCTACAACATCTACAACAAGAGTGAGGAAATCTGTCACCGACTCACTTTTCAGCTTTGCATTTCATTCTGGTGCTTCATCCGAGAGCCCAGCCACGTTTCATTTCGCCCCCCTGAGACGCCAGCAACACCCGTCAGTGTGTGCTCAAAAGGTCCCAGTGATTCATAATGTCACAAAGAAACATATCCCGCACAGTGCAAGGCTACCGCAGTAAATGAATCACATGAAATGGGAGAGAGTCGTTACAACATTGCCCATCTAATTCCAAGAATTGTGAAGAATGTAGCCTGTATACACTAAAGGCCTGAGTCCCAAATATGCTGGGAAAAAACTGAGCAATCCATCTCTTGGCTTTCCCACCAGGCTCAACATGCTCGTACGGCTCATCGTTGGACTTTGCCACGAAGAGGCCATGAAGGTTGGAAAGAGCGGCCTCGGCTGGGCAGCTGAGCTCGGGTGGAAACAAAAGCGCTGGGACACTAAGACTTGCGCCTCCACCGTCCACGACTGGTCCTGAGCACCTCATTGCTCTTTTGCTTCCTGAATCGACAGAAGCTGACCGTTGAGGTAAAGCTGGCAAAGTCTGAAGGGTGAACAAACAAAAATAAGTGCAATGTTAATCCTGACTCCAATGTTGTGCATGGTCAGCGACTTCTTAGGAAAAGCAAAGTTCAGGAAACCCCTTGTGGCAAGGCCAACCGAATGGAGAACAAAAATGACTACATATATATATATATACATACATATATATATATACACATAAATATAGAGAGAGAGATGCGATGGGCACACAAGTTCACATGCAAGTCGCAGTGGAGCAAGACGCCTCATTTCACATTCATCGGTGAACTGCTCAGGGTCTTCCAAGTCATCTGCTGATGCCACTCTCACCTCAAAGTGTCAGTAGATTAGGATGGGAAGGCTGGTCTCCTTCCATTGACATTCATGAAGGCTCAAAATGTTATTTCAAACATCAAGATATATGCGTACATCAATATCAGCATGCAGGGAAAAACCTTCTTGGAAGGGGAAAAATAACTGCACAGAATATATCAAGATCTTATTTCAAACAAGGGCAATCTGCTGCACCATCTCCAGCTACCACCAAGAAGCTTTGAGGAAGTTAGACCGTTGGCTCGATCTGGCTGACCTGGCTGAATCCGTCAGGCTGGGCCGACCCCATGGCCCCATGGCCCCATGAGTATCTTGAGGATGTGTTGAAGATTGGATGAAGATTGTTGAAGATGAGGATGTTCATATGATGTTCATATGATGTTCATATGATGTGTGGAAACTTTCTGCGCGTCATCTCCACCCCATCCAACATGCTGAGCAAAGCAACGAAGAAAAACCAGCCAGGGGCTCTTGGGAGATGTGTGGGACATCAGGTGTCCCACGTAGTTGTCAGACAATGCATCGTCAGAATCGTCCGACCGGTCAGGAACCTGCAGTAGAGAATATATTCTTCAAAAGGCAAACAATACGGAACGAGGTGCGCATCAAGAACAAGAACAAGGTA